>VMDR010005300.1:0-52661 GCA_007922815.1 Macrotus californicus | reverse complement strand
TGGGTGAAACAGAGGTCCATGCGTCAGTCTCACTGAAGTTCAGGACCAGTTCGGTAGCCATTGGTTTCGGCACTTGTCACAAGTTCTAAAGCAAATGAACAAGTACCGACGTACCACTCTGCTTTATTTTGATTTCCACTTTATCAGAGTTTACATTTCCTTTCTCCTATATCCAATGTCAAATGCCTATGTGTTGTCCCTTTTTAATTGTTAAAATCATCAAAGATTATTTAGTATTCTTTTTTAAAAAATTAATTTTTAGGTTTATTTATCAATTTGGCCACTCTTTTCTAATGTTTTAATTTTGGTTAAAACATTAACAGAATGTATTCTGTTCTTCTTTCTACTCACTTTGGGCTAATTCTATGGCCTTCTCCCTCACATTTTGACTTGAATGCCTAGATCATTTTCTTTTCTTTTTTTTTCCTCTTTCCTGCCTGATAAGAAGGTGGTTCAAGGCTATGAATATTCCTTTGGGTAAATCCTTGGTGATATTCCATCGGTGTTGATATGTTGTATTCTCATTGTTAGTGCATTCTCCACAGTCTATAATTATAGTTTGTTTTGATTCAGTGGCTGACTAAAGAGTAATTGAAATTCCTTCTTATCTCATCCAACATCCTTCTCAGCTCAGCTTGCCTCCTTTGGCTTTCTGATTTTTTTTTCCAAGCAGACCGTGTCTTTTTAATGTCTTCAAATGAAGCACTTTTTGATACGATTTTTAATGGTTTTTTTTTTTCCCAATTGTTCATCTTCAAGAAATTCAGTCTATCTGAACCCTATAAAAATATGTGATGTAAGAAATGTACCGGCCCCCTCTCTGTGTCCTGGATGATGACTAAACCCCTGTTCAGTCTTCTTTAGGAGGGTGGGCAGAGGTATGCGGCCCACAGTCCAGTTCTCAGCTTGATGGGGGAGCCTCCTCTCTTACACCGAGGACTTGTTCTCCAATCGGGTAGGACACATGAAAGAACTGCAATTCCCAGCATGCAGCCTGTGTTCATTCTTTGGCCTACAGCACCTCATGTGTGTGTCTTGAACTCCATAGCTTGGAATATGGCTCTCTTAGTGCACACACACTCACATGTTCTGTTAAAAACTCAGGTAACTGTCCCCGATTGAATGCAGACTCAGGAGGAGGGAAGAAGGACAGCAGTAGTCGGGGAGGGGATGAAGGGCAGGAGAAGGACAGCCTGCTGAACTGTCTGATTTCTAGGGCCCCAGGGTCTCAGAGACAAAGAGGCAGCACAAAACCCCCTTTTACTTTTCTTCAAGCAGTCTGTTTCATAAAACAAAAGTAAGGCAAAAAAAAAAAAAAAAAAGAGTAGGGCAGCTCTCTCTTAGTCCAACTCCATCTGCTTTAGAGCTAGTGGAAATCCCTCTGATTCTGAATTAGGCTGGTGACCAATCCTGGTTTGGGGTGATTTTTCTGAGCCTTTATCTCGTGTTTCCACAGGTATTTAGTGAAGAATTTAAAATAGCCGCATCCAGGGCTTGAGAGCCAGATGCCATTTTAATGAGCACTTTTTATTCATTGTTATAATTTTGTTTTATGTGATAAATTCCGATCCTGCTGCCACCTAAATTCAGTCTCATCCTTTCTTGCTGGGAGTGTTGTGAATATTCTCTCTTCTCTGCCTCCAGTCCTATCATTCTTCACCCCAGTCACCAACAGCGATCTTTCTACAGCCAAATCTAGTCGGTTGGTCCAATCCAAATCTTCAGCTCATCCATTCAAACACTCACTGAGCACCCTCTTGGTATAACAGATGGCTGCCAGTTCCTCTGGGGCTGCAGGGACAAGGAAGCCACCCGGTGCTTTCTTCTTGGGGTACGAGGCTATGCAGTTTATCGGAGAACATGCAGGACAAAAGAAGTTGGTCTTCAGCTTCTTTAGTTCATCCCCTCGAGAATAATATTTTCAGAAGCAGTTACATAATTTGGGGGGCCCATTACAAAATTAAAACACAGGTCCCTTGGTTGAAAAATTATTAAGAATTTCAAGGTGGCATTCACCCAAGAGTGGGGCCCCTCTGAGGGTAGGGCTCTGAGTGACTGCCCAGGCTGCACACCCAGGAAGCCAGCCGGTGTTTTGCTGACAATTAGTTATCAGATAGCCGAAGCCGGAAAAGTTGAAAGAGGTCATTGAGACCAAATCTAACCTCTTCACTATTCACTTGGGGAGTTGGGTCTGAAGCTCAGACAGGACAAGATCTTGATCAAAAGCAAGTGAGAGGCTAGGTTTCTTGTCTTCAGATTAGGTGTACTTCTCTCTTCCATGCTGTCCATGAAGCTATCTATCAGTCATTCAACTGCACAGATCCGGATAAAAGGCCAAGGAGATGCCAAGCCCTGAGCTCCAGTATTGATCTCCATACTCCCATAGCACAAAGGCAGTGTGGTTTAGAGGGAAGGTGTCCCAGATTTGGAGCCCTTATCCCACTGAAAACCTGCATGTAACATGGTCAGGCAAATTGTTCTCTCTGGGCTCTAGCTCCCTCTTTTGCAATAGGAAGGCATTGAACCAACTGGTCTTGAAGGTCCCTCCCAGACCTAAATTATGTGGCAACTACAGGGAGGAAAGTATCCCCACAGGACACCAAGGGAACTCCCACCCCACCAAGGATGTGACTCTGGGCTAAGCAGTCAGTCCTTGGGTGAAATTAAACTCTGCTTTCAACTGAATTTGCCAGTTTTTCAGCCAAAAATAAATAATAATAAGTATCACAACTACAAGCTGTTCCAAGCCAACCTGCCCTTAAACAGATAATCGGATTTGCATAAATTGGTTGCTGCTGAGGTTTAAGTAATTCATCAACATGGCAGGCTCTTTTTAATAGCCACACAGAACTGCCAGATTTCAAGAAAGGATCAATGGCAGCCCATGTCCCAGGGATGTGAGCTGCATTCTCAGCACGGCTGGGTCTGCTGGTCAAGGTCTGGAGACAGGACTCTGTTTCCTGCTTCTACATGGATTCGGGCAAAGTCTGTGCTTTCCTTATCCCATGATGTACTGGTGTATTCAGCAAAGCTTGTTCACAGAGGTAGAGTGAAGCCAGAAAAACACCTGAGTCCTTTTGAAAAACACAAACTATCCAGAGACATCTCAGATTCCACCAGACTCGGGAAATAAGAGGGGTAAAGCCATGTGGTAAATTGATGGGAGACAGAACTGGGGAATTTTAAGTGTAGAAGATCAAAGTAATGAGAGTCAATTTCACTGCCTTCAAATCTCTGAAGGGCTGTCATGGCCTAGAGAACAGAATGGTTTTGGAAAGGCCCAAAGTTGGGGCCAATAGGAACCCCTGGGAAAGAGGTATCAGGCTATCTGGAGATGCAGGCTCTAGCTGTCCCTCAATAGCTATTGCTGCTTCCAGTGTCAATGTTACCCACCCAAAAGGTCACCAGGAACACACCTGTAGTCAAACAAAGTTGACTTCCTGGCTCATTGCAATGAGGAAGAACATCTCCTGTGGGAACCAAGAGGAGTGTCAATGAGAGGATGGGAGGATGACTTATTTTAGGGTGTGAGCTTCTGTAGGTGATTTGGGAAGGGTTCATGAACGTCGGATGTGGAGTTCACTCCATTAGCTGTTCAGGAGGTGGGGGCAATTCCACAATTGGGCACTTGAATAAATCTGATGTAAAAGGAGAAAAACAATCATTGCAAAGGCTACAACTGAAAGAGGCACAGAAGAACAGTCACCCATATTAGCTGCCAGTGAGGGCTGACCGTGCAGATGGGAACAACGGAGGTGATGGGAACAATGGAGGTGATGATGTGGCTTCTGTGCCCTTCCCCACAAGAGCCTTAGAGGAACTTGGACTTAGGAGAGAACCCAAAGGAGATGTGATGATGACATGCAGAGTGGGACTTAGGGCCCAAGCAGTTGGAGCTTTGGGACCCTGTCACTGTGTGTGGCACAGAATCAGAGAGAGAGCCTTTCTTCCCCAACTCCACCTGAGGCCACCATGTGCCTTGGCCACCCTTTTGGAGTAGGGTTGCTAAGGGAGCTGAAATATCAAGAAGCACATGGAAAACAGAACCAGAGACCTTTGTAGTGGTAGCCAGAACATACAAACAAGAGCAGAATTTCCATGAGTATCTACAAGCCAAAGGAGAAACCTGGAGGCTGCAGGTCAGCAAAAGATGAGTACAAATATTAGTATGATTCTGTTGGTCGTCCTAAGCTAGATCTCACAAAGACAGAGTCTGTGCCCCTATAATTTGCAGGGCCCTAGACAGGCACTTCTCAAACTGTCCATGCTGAAGGACCAGTCGTTGAATGCCATTCCATCGCGGGCCATTGTGTGGACTGCTGCATGTGACTAAGACGTGGCTCCTTCCACCTGCAACTCACCGCCTACTTTCAACCACACTCAACCTGGTCTGTACCCTGTTCAACAAAGGAAGTCCTCTGATCACATGATTGGATGTCTCAGCAATGTCAAATTGCCATGAAATGTTTTAAACACTTATCTCCTCCCATTTTTCTGAATTTATCACTTCTCCTCCTAGAAAGAGGATCCAGTGGGTAGGGGTAGGCAGGATAAATGCTTTCTTCCCAACAGTGCATGGACCAGCACCAGTCTGTGGACCATATGTTACCTAACACCATCCTTGACCATCAAAGGTCAAAGAGATCCTTTAAAAGTTACTTAGTCTCATCTTCTCAGAGAATGGCATTTTGCTAAGTCAAAGTTGACTTAATTAACTTCTCAGACCCACAGAGGCCAAGACAGACATAGGACTTTGGGGAAGTCAGCATGAAAGTGATAGTGAAGTGGTGTCTCCTCTCCAAGATGATATTGTGGATGTTAGTTTCCTGTGGCTGCTGTGACCAATAGGCACAAACTGACGGACTTAAAACAACACAAGTTTATTTTCTTACATTTCTGTTGGTCAGAAGTGTACAGTGAGTCTCAGGGGTAAAATCAAGGTGACAGGTATGTCAGTTTCCTTTGGTGGCCCTAGGGCAGAATTCATTCCTTGCCCCCTTCCAGCTTCTAGAGGTTGCGGCATTCCTCGGCGTCTGGACACATCACTCCAAGTTCTGCTTATATCATAGCATCACTTTCTCCAGCCTTTGATGCCCTTGCCTCCCTCTTTAAGAACCTTCTTGATTACAGTTTAAAGCCCCCCACTCAAAATCCTCATTTTCATCATATCGGCAGAGTCCTTTCTGCTACATCAGTAAGATTCACAGGTCCATGAGATTAGGACATGGGCATCTTTGGGCTAGCCACTCACTATTCAGCCTACCACGGTTGGGGAAACACATTTTCTTTGGATTTTTCTCCCCACATCAAGACTGATTCAGTGAAAAAAAAATAGAATTGGTTTTAGCCCCTCATTAGCTTGTGTTCAGACCCCAGCTCATGTATCTCTGTGTTGTGTTACCTGTGGCATGCCATGTCATCTTCTCCGAGTCTCAACTAGCCCATCTGTAAAATGGGCCATCATCCTATTTCACAGGGTTACTGTCAGGATAAATGTGAATGTGTATTTAAAAGGTATAGCTCCCCAGCAGGTGCTCAGTAAATGTTACTTTGCTTTTGGGGGGATGTAGTGCTATCCTTCCTTATCTGCCTACAAGGAATATCAGTGACTTGGGGCTTCTTTCTCTCTTGCGCTGAGGGAATCCACACTATTGTGATTTCACACACATCTCTCTCCGGTCTGCCTTTTATCTGCATGAAGTCTTCCCCCACATCATCCCCTCAGACAATGCTCATGGCATCAAAAGCTCATTCCCAACCTTAGACCCCACAGAGAAGAGATGGTGGGCAGCACACAGGACGGAGCCACACGGAGGCCCACCCCACAGCTCCTTCTCCTCCCTGTCTGCTCGGAGGCCAGACATGAAAGGCCTTTTTAGAGAGATGCAGAGAATTGTCATTAGAGCCTTTCTTCTCTTGATAATGGTCCTGCCAGAACCAAAGGAAAGAAAAAAATACAAAACACATTGATGTGCTATTTATTATAATACATGGGCTGCAGTGTATATATAATCATGAAAATCATCCTTTGACCAAAACCACTACTGTCTTTACGCTGGTTTTAATATTGTGTACTAGCTAAAAATTTTCTATTGGTGGTTTCAAAGAAAAAAAAATGATAGAATTTTAGAGGAACCCAAAGCCATTTAATCTATCCTCAAAAAAAAAAAAGTCAGTATCTAGTGAGTCAGTCTCTACTTGCACATCTGTAGTAACAGTAAGCTCACTATCTCCTTCCTTCAAAGTTCTTTCTTCGGGGCCTCGAAAGGATAAATAAGCATACCCCTCCCCCCTCCTATTCTGAATCAATTATGAAGGAGACAGGCGAGTCAGTGGCAGACAATATATGAGCTTCATTTCTCATGAAGGAGGACTGGAGCAGGCAAATTGGATGTTAGAGCAGAAGGGACTTAATATGCCTCCCTCTAGACTAGGACCAGCTTACAGTAAGAGGTGGGTC
This sequence comes from Macrotus californicus, assembly GCA_007922815.1. NCBI lineage: Eukaryota > Metazoa > Chordata > Mammalia > Chiroptera > Phyllostomidae > Macrotus > Macrotus californicus. The sequence goes on along the minus strand of VMDR010005300.1, from coordinate 46,201 downwards.
TCAGAGCAGCACTCCTCCCATCCACTGGGTTTTTGGGGGACCCTGCTGCCTCACACCCCATGTGGGCCCAGACACAACGGGCATGTGGCACTGTGCTGCCTTATGAGAGTGGCACAGGGCCCTTGCTCCAGCCGACACGGAGAGATTCAGACTCTCACCATCTCACCAACTAGGTGAGTCAATTGTCCTCCTAAGGCTTGGAACCAACAACAGGCAAAAGCCCAGTGGAAGCTTTCTTCATCAAACTTCTGACAGGTCCTGCTGTGTGCGCCACCAGTAACCCGGGGAGGGAGAACATGGTTCTGCCCTAGACGACTGTCTGCATCAATTCGTTCGACGGCTGTCCTTGATTGCCTGAAATCTGCTTCCATTGAAATCCATCCACTCTCCCTAATACTGGGTTCTGTCACTCTACAGGACAAGAAGCTAAGGACTGTACCCACCACCATGGGCTCCATGGTCAGCAAACCTCAGCTCAAACCTTGGCTCTCTCACTGACTCATCATGTCTCTGTGGACAGAGCGCTGCTTTTCTGAGTCTGGGCTGGCAGTCAGCTGATCAAATGGCCTTGGCTGGGACATGTGCGATAACTTCACCTTTCTCCACATGCTTCTCATCCTCCTGCAAGTTCACCTGGGGATGGTGTGCAGGGGAGCACAGAGGAACAGAAGGGAGAGCAAGCTGCAGTGTACAAGTGTCTTTCAAGACTCTACTTTGTCAAATTCATGAACCTCCCATTGGCCATCAGAACTTACATGGCCAAGGCCAGTGTCGAGAAGGAGGACCCTGCTAAGTTACAGAGCAAAGGGAAAGGAGAAGAACAGAGGCTTTTAATGCAATCAGTCTGCACAGGAGGAGTGACAAGAATAAACAGAGGGAAGGGTGAATGAGTCGGGAGCATAGGAGACAAAGGAGCTCTTCCTTCCCAACCCTAACCAGCACAATAATGGCCACTTCCGGAGCATCCACCGTGTGCCAAGCACAAGGTCAGACATGTAGCAGTGTTATCTCATTCCTGCTGCACAACAAACCTACAGGCAAGTATTTCTATTTTACAGATGAGCAATCAACATGAAGGGACAGAAGAACCAGGATTCAAACCCTGATCTATCAGACACAAAACCCTGTACACTTTTGACCACCTCCCACTACCTTTCACACCCATTAGGAATCAATAGGGAATTAAAGATTGAACCCAGGTGGTCAAGAACCAGGAGTCTACCCTGGATCCCACCTTTTGTAGGGGTGCATCCTTTCCTCTAGAGCCTCACTTTATTCCTGTGCTTGCTTTTCTCACCACCACCCAGACCCTCCCCTCACTCGCCACCTTCACTTAGGCATTCCTATTTGAGCTTAATTAGGTTTGCACTAAGTTCATGAGTTTCCTTAAACTTAATGGGCTCTAAAGGGAATATGGAGATCTTTCTCACCAGGTGTTTAATGCATTCACAAGTTGTCCCCACTGCACTCACGGACTCATTTCCAAGTTCCATCTGGTTAATGGGTGCAGGTGAGATGGAGCAAGGTGCTGTGCACCCTCCCCGCCTGCCCCCACCTCAGCCCGATCCACACATGCCCAGCTGCTCCTTAGTCCCCAGCAAGAAGATGGGAGTGAAATGAGAAACTCTCCAGACCAGCTTCATCCCCAAACAGGCCAAATGCATTCCTCACCTCTGTCCCTAGACGTGTTTGCAAAAGGCAGGGAGGATATGACCTTCTTGAGTACCTACTATGTGCTAAGTGCTACACCTACACTCACTCTCTCATCTCATTCACTGGGCAAACTAGCAGAGTGCAGATTCCGGAGTCTGTTCACCCAACTAGCTCACTTGCTGGGGACCCCTTTGCACCTCAGTTTTCTCATGCGGAGCTAGGGATAAGCACAGCACTCACCTCAAAGATTGCTGTGAAGATGAAATAAGTTAAAACTTATAAAGTGCATGGAACAGTCCCTGCCTTGTGATAAGGACTCATTCAACATTTACCACTAGTGTTATAATTTTGATTTCCATTACCCTCACAATTCTGTAAGACAGGCACTTTCCTCATTTGCAACTAAGAAAATAGGTTTGTAGGGATAAAGAAATTTGCCCCAAATACTCTAACTTTACAAATAATAACTCACAGTGAAAGCTAAATTTTCTCTGCCAGTAAAGTCCCTTGCCTGTCCACCTCATGACCACCCCCCTCCCCTCTCTACAGACAAGGTGAGCATAAAGAAAGTGGCCGTTAATGCAAGGAACCCAGTTTTCTCCTAGGCAACAGCAGAGAAGAGCTCCCAGGAAGTAGCCTCTGGAGGGTGCAGATGGCCGCAGCCTGGGTTCTCTTTGTCCCCGGTGAGGCCATTCAGTGCCCAGTCCCAGGTCATGACATTCCCACTTGTCCTCAGCCTGAGATGAATAAAATGTGACCCTCACTCTTTATCCCCTTCCTATGCTGACCGGAGGTAGTAGCCAATCCTGCCTGGGGTTCAGGAACAGCTGGGAGGATAAGGGACCATTTGAGCGGGCTTTAAAGGATGTGGCAATTCACAGAGCATGGAAGAGGAAGAGAGGGAGCCCCAAAGCAGCAAATACAAAGGACCAGAAACACAAGGGATTTTGGCTTATCCCCAAGGCGGGGTCAGAAGTCTGGGTAGTCCAGGAGATAAGGTAATTAGGGCTGTGGGAATGGCGGGCCATTTTAAGGGCCTGGAGTGTCAGGAAAAGTTATCTGGGCTTCATCCTGGGCTCTGCAAGGGGCCAGGGGGGGTTTAAGTGGATAAGGTGACACCATCACACCTGGGATTTAGAAAGCTCAGTTGTGGAGACTGATTTGAGGCTGCCGATATTAAGGGAAAATCCACTTTGGAGGGCCTATCACCATAGGTCAGGTAACAGATCGGGCACGACACACGCTTTCCCACCCGTGTTAGAGCAGGAGTCCGCAAAGCGCGTGGACCATGGCCCAAATGCCCCCTGCTGCCTGTTTTTGTAAATAGCATATTTTTAACAGTTGCCATCCATTTATGTCTTAACTACAGTTGCTTTCATATTATCCTGGCAGAGCTGCGTCGTTACAACAGACACTCTCTGGCCTGCAAATCCTCAAACATTTACTATCATACCCTTTTCAGAAAAAGTTTGCCAGTGTCTGTGTTAGAGGAAATTACTATTATCCCCATTTCATGCATGAGAAAACTGAGGGCTCTGACAGGTGAAGTGACTTGCCCAAGGTCACACAGCTTGCAAGTGGAAGCAGGGAGATGGACCAGGGGGCTTATGGCGATGGAAAGGTAAAAGCGGGATGGGAGCCCCGGAATGGCTGACCTCAAACCCACTGCCGCAACCCCTGTGGCACCCTCCAGTCCCCTCGCTCCCAGCCTCCACTGCAGTCAGCCACGGGGACTCAGGCGCCTCTCTGTCAGCCAGAGCCTTTGCTGTGGTCCCCAAACCAGCATCAGATGACTAATTTAAAACCTAATGCTTCCACCATGTCCACCTAGCTGCCCCTTCTTCAGCTTATCGCATCCTATTCAAATCCAAAATAAATTATTTCAGCCCTGCAGCCTTTGGATAAAGAAAAAAATGAAATTAAAAAATAAAAAAGGAAGAAGGCAAAGCTTTGAAGGGACAGCCTGCCTGCCTCCCTCTCTCACCCACAGTTCTGGCCTTTTCCTAAGCCGGCTCTGATAACCTCCAGGGGATGCTGAACCCAGAGGCTGGAGGACAGAAGCTACATGCCCTCCCAGACCCTGGGTCCAGGTGACAGGACAGAGAAATGCAAAGGTTTCGGGCACGAGCTGGTCCTCCATTTCCCTCTAGTTTGACAAAGACTGTCCTCTTCAATAGACCAGAAACACATGGCTTCAGGGGGTAGTGTTGCTGGAGAGGGGAAATAAATGACTATCAACCAATAATCATCCATTTACTCTTGAAGGACGGGTTGTTCACTTGCTGTACGTACACCAGGTGCTGGGCTAGGCACCTGGTGTACAGAGATGAGCAGCCAAAAGGACCCTGCTTCTGTGCCTGTTCTCATCGAACCATAAAACCCACTGCTCCCTCCAGTGTGCGAAGCCTTCCTCCACTCACAAGATCATTAAGAGCCTCATTTTGTAGATGGGGAAACTGAGGCTTAGAGAGGGAAAGTGACTTACCCAAGGACACACAGTAGGTAGGTGGCAGAACGTCTCAAATTCTTCCCCATCAATGTTGCTGGCGGCGTCATGGAGCGGTTATACGTCTGGCCGGACTGACCTGGTTTGCCAGCTACGTGACTTCAGCCAAGTTTCTGAGTCTTGCTCAGTCTCACTCTGAAACAGGAAAATAAAAGCTGTCTTGTGGGGTCATGATGGGGGTGAAAATGAAAAAGAAACGGGATTTAGGGTGATGCCTGACGCACAGTACATTCTCCCCAAGGGACGGCTTTGTCTGCTGCTGACGTTGATGTTGTTGCTGGTTGAGCAAGTTCATGGACCTCTCAGAGGCTCTGTCCCCTTCTCTGTACAAGGAGGGAACAACCCTGCAGCCCAGGTTTGTTGGAAGGACTGAAAACCACTGGCTTGACTCGGGGTTTAGATTTTGTTTTAGAGGGGTATTGTTGCTTGCTTATCACAAGCCAGGCAGTTAAAGGTTGGTGTGTGTTAGCGCCTCCATTCGATCCCTGCCTCCATCTCGTGGGGAAGGTCCCTTTGGCTTTGTTTACATGAGAGGAAGGCTCAGGCCAGGTGGGAGCTGGTGACGTGCCCAGGGTCCCTCAGCTAGGCAGGCAGAGAGACAGACAGACAGACTCTCAGTCACTCTGCTCCTCAGCTTTTTCTTCACACCAGGACTAGAATGGTACAGACTCTAATCCCTGCCCTGCAAATAGGGAGTCTGAAGCTCAGGGAGGTGAAGGGCTTGCTCAAGGCCACATGCTCAATTCCTGTGTGGCCCAGCTGGAGGCAGAGCTGGTCTGGCTGACCCAAGGCCGGGGCTCTCACCATGACCCCAGGCCACCTCTCATTTACATGTGGAATCTAATTAACAAAACAAACTAGGGAACAAAGTGGGACTGACAGCTGTTGGGGGGTGGGTACTGGGTGAAAGAAGGGGAGGGATTAGTCAAAGAACATACATGTATAACCCATGGACACAGACCATAGTACAGTGCTGGCCAGAGGGAAGGGGGTTTGGGAGCTGGGTAGAGGCGGGCAAAGGCAGGGAGAAACTGGGGACATCTGGAATCATGTCAATAATAAAAATAAATAAAGTAATAAGGAAAGAAAAAAACTACACTGAACATTTAGCAGAGAGGAAGCTGATTGAAGACATCACATTGCTATTAAATTATGGATCAAGCTAGGCTTGAAGCACACCCCCTCCTCTCCCTCCCTTCCCTGGCCAGGGACCCCCCCACTCTGGGCCAGCCTCTGACAGCTTGTCAGGAAAGATTTCTCTGCACTTTGGGGGACTTGCTAAGGGACTCATGATGCTGCTGGACCCAGAAAGGAGTAAAGAAGCACATTAGCTTAACCTCCCAGCTACAAAAAGCTCTTACCTTGGGCCAGAGAAGGGCTGAGCCCTCTGGGAGAGATGGGGGTGGTCAGTATGACATTCTCCCACCTGAGCCCTTTCACAGTTGGCACTGTCACATAAGGCAGGCAGCCTGGTATAGGGAAAGGGCCTGAACTTGGGTTCAGAGAGACCTGAGTTTAAAAGCCAGCTCCAACACTTAACCAGCTGTGCTACCTTGGGTGAGTTGCTTGTCTTCTCTGGACCTTGGTTTCCTCGTTGGTAATATAGGAATAAAAAATGGTACCTACTATATAAGGTTCTTATAAGTCACAGGTCTGGTAACAGAGTAGCAGCTTTGGGGACAAAGACTTGAGTTTGAATTCAGACATCTTCAGTCTAGGGGGTTGGTAAAGATGTCAGGGAGGGAGTTGACAATTACAATAAAAAGTAAATAATCTGCAGCTCTGAAGAAGATTGAGACAGGAGAAAGAGGTGACTAGATGTTCTCAGCTGCCTTACCTGATGGCCAAGATTTTGGCCCCTAACTGTGCCCCATTTGTGGAACAGGGAGGTAGAGGGCTGGTCCAGGCAGGATGGAGCTGTGCCCAGGTGAGGAACTGACTTTTATTAGACATTTACTCTGAGCCAAGCCTTCTGTGAGCAGCACCCTACTCAACCCCTTCAGCAGCCCCAGGAAGCAGGTTTTATTATCTGCATTTCACAGATAAGGCAGAGAAGTGAAATTTGCACAGATCAGAGAAGTGGAATACCCTGCTGAGAATCACATCACTAGGTCATAAAACCAAGATCCAAACCCAAGTCCAGCCTGAGCCTTCTGCACACCACCCATGGCCTGCCGGGCCACCAGGTCAACCACCTGCCATCAATATCCCAGGCCTGGGCTGCCAGAAAAGCCTTAGGCGCCTGCTGTCAGGTCTGCAGAAGGGTGGTCAGGGTGGAGCTGAGGCCAAAGGGCAGATGATGAAAGGGGAGGCAGTCTGCCACCCGGGGGTGAAAGGGAGGAGAAAGGGGACCATAAAGGAATGTGACCTTCCAAGATCCATGAGAGTGGAGTCAGCAGATTGGTTCACTTCACTTCGCGGAGTCTCTTCCCTCTCCGACTTGGATTCACAATACCTGCTGATCAGGATTAGAAGAGATGATGCAGGGGGTCAGCAGACAGTCTGGCACACAGGAGGCACTCAGTAAATGTCAGCTGCTCTCTGTGGCAGCACACCCACAGTGCCTGAGTGGGAACACTGGCCCCAAGGAGCTCCAATTGGAGCGTGTGTGTCTGTCATTCACACATGTGCATGTCTGCATGCATGTGCAGGTATGTGTGAGTATAGAGTGTCCTGTGTGCGCATGGGGTGTGATGGCCAGTATGTGTGCCAAGGCAAGTACGTTGTGTGCCCTCCGAATGCCTTAGGAGGAAGAAAAAGTGAGAGGGGGGACATAAAGAGAAAATGGCAAACTGAGAGAGCGACAGACAGAAAAAAGAAAGGAAAAGACCCTACAAAACTCATTATTTCTGTCTGTCTCTGTCTCTCTCCCCTTTCTCCCTTCTCTCCCTCTCTCTCTCCCTCTCTCTCTCTCCCCTCCCCCCATCACATACACACACACACCCAGTACACACTGTTCTGTGTACACCCATGCACACAGCCCTCCTACATGCAGGCACAGCCTCTCCTCGACTTTTCCAAATACTCAGCCTCACTCCTGCCCCTGCACACTTGTGACCCAGGTACTATTAAACCCAGACATCACTCAAACGCCCATCCATCCACATCTGCTTTCCAGGTCTAAGATCATCTGTCTGGCTACATTCGTGGCACCCACATCCACAGGAGAACCCTATGCATACAAACACTGCACACAACATACTGCATAATGTGCTAACACACACACATCCACACATCTCCCTACAGAGTAACTGCCCTCTCACCGTCATTCCCTTCAACCACCCACAGTGGAGCACCAGCTAGGGGTCAGGCACTGTGCTGGGTGCTGGGAAGACAGTAGTAATAGAGCATGCAGTCTATATGTGCTAACGTGGAACCTTTCTTTCCAGCCCCTGATGTTTTCTCCCAGGAGTAAGAGTGCAATTAGTGTAACTCCTGCCCTCTCCATCTCTTTACTCTCTCTGACCCAGGGATGTAGGGAGACTTGTGGTATCTGATTTGTGTGCTGGGGAAGAGAAACTGAGCTTGCTCAACTGAGCTCAGGCCTCCTTCTTGGAAACAAGCTTGAGCTCTAAGCGTACAATTCTCTGCTCCTTCTGGCCCTAAACCCTGCCTGGGAGGGCCGCCATGCTGGGAGGCATGTACCCCATCCTCAACTAGATGGGCAAGGCTTGTTAGATCTAAGGATCTATGAACAGAGCCTTGAGGCCCTCACACTAAGTCATGACGAGCAGTCTCAGAGACCCCAATAATGTTCTCATCCATTCATCCAAACAATTGACATCCATCCACCACCTGACAGGCACATTCTCATCTAAAACCCACTTTGATGTACAATCTATCCCACCTATGAACCCCATGCTACACATATATACGCCCCCATCCTCCAAGCACCCAAACCCACCCACCATCCTCTCTACATTTCCTTCCAGACCTCCACTCCCATACCCCCTCAACAAGCCCCCATACTTCTTGAAAGCATCCTTCCCACACCACCTCAGATCTCACTGCAAGTCATCCCTCTGTTGCCACAGGCAAAACCAGGCCATGTCACAAAGCAATTTTGCCCAGCCCGCCAGATTTTTCACTCAGCTCCCAGGTAGATAACAAACAGGACTATCTTCCCATTTAATGGGGGGAGGGGGAGGAATCTGGTGAGCTCAGTTGCTGCCAATATGCATTTAAATGGCCACATCTAGGAGGAAAATCTAAATGAGAACCGAAGGGAGACTGGGACACAAGGAGAAATCTGTCTGTAATAACTGTGTGAGGCGAAGCAAATCAACAGAAAGCTGTACACTCGCTTGGGGAGAGAGAGAAGACTCTGCTGGAACACGTGTGCTCGGAAACTTATTGGAATCTTTGCACTTTTAATATAATGGCATTAGTGTCACGGTTCCTTATGTATAAACTTTAGCCGCCACCCATAATGAACGGAGAGCTATTTCCCAGGGTGTGTGATGTTTGAAGGTGGGTGCGGGGAGAAGCTACATGCTTAAGGCTCTCCTTTTGAATCTGGGTGATATCAGGCAGCCCTGAAATGCAGATGGAGACTTCATTTGAAGGTAGAGCAGACCTAGTTCAAAGCCCGGCTCTGCCACTTAAAAACTAGGCAACCGAGGTTCCTATAACTCTGGAAACATCCACAAAATAGAGACAATGATGCACAACTCCCTGAGCTGAACTGAGGATTCCATAAGGTATATAAAAGTGCTTGGTGAATAATAAACACTTAATCAACGTCATTAATAGCCCTGGATTTGAATCCTGCCTCTGATACTAACTCAGTGACCTGGAGGAAGTTGCCCACCTTAGTTTCCTCATTGTAAAATGGAGTTAATGATAGCCTTTACCATGATGAATGCATGCAAAGTGCTTAAAACAATGCCTGCCCTTTGTATTTGCTCAATTCACAGGAGTTTTTATCATAAGCATCATCACCACTATAAGTCAAAGATGCTGAGGTTTAGAAGAGATGGAGGTTGAGTATGAGTTTAAAGGGGAGGAAACCAGAGATGCAGTAGATGTCTGAGTACCACTGATGTGGCAGGTGAGAAAGCTTTGGGACAGAGCAGCTGCAAGGACTGAGTAAGAACAAGTGGGCCCTGGCTAGGTGGCTTAGTTGGGTGGAGCATCATCCCACACACCAAAGAAAAAAAAAAGGTTGCAGGTTTGATCCCTGGTCAGGGCACATACGTAGCCTGTAGTTTCAATCCCTGGTCGGAGTGCAAACAGGAGACAACCGATCGATGTTTCTCTCTTACATTGATCTCTCTCTCTCTCCTCTCTCTCCCTTCCTCTCTCAAATCAATAAACATATTCTTTGGTGAAGGCTAAAAATTAAAAAAAAAAAAGAACAAATGAATTTAGAGGGTGCTTTCTAGTCATTGGTTTTTGGGTTGTTTGCCAGGTGCAATGCAATGCAACTGTTCTTCCCTGCCATCCTCAGTCCTTCAATAAAGGTTCTCCCACAGACTATGCCTCAGTGGCACATGTGTATTTCCATGGGCAGGGACAGCCAAGAAGAAGGAACCACCTCTCAGTGCATGACAGGAAGACGTCTTCCAGAGAGAAAGAACCAAAAGCCAGCCCAAGAACAAAAATTTGTGAGAGACAAGACATCCCAATCAGAGGTGATGGGAAAAATGTAAGCTCCCAAGGCACCTGCAGAAATCTGGAGGTGTTTGGGCTTCTACAGAGTGTGGAGTGAGGATCTGAGCCAAACTGTTCTAGATCTTAGAAAACCCAGAAGTTTCAGCTCACGTGTGTGATATGAATGTATCTACAAAGGGCTACAGAGAGGGAAATGTACCAAACTATAAAGAGGTGGTCATACACTACAGACAATATTTTTTCTTCCTTATTTCTCTCTAATGTCGCTAAATTGTCAACAGTGAATATATTTTACCATCAGAAAAAATACCTATTAGAAGTAAAGGTTATAAAGTGAGGCACCACAAATTGCTGCATTTCTCCTGGCCTGCAATGAATGCACAAGAGGGTGTGGCAGCCTCCTCCCTGTTCTAGACAACACATTCCTAATGACAGAGTTTAAGCTGGACACATCACATCACAAAGTTGGGCTGGCTGTCAGTGCTAACGCCTGCGCACCTTTGACACATGCTGGCTCTGAGCCGTATCTCCCCACATCCTAAGCCCATGCTGCTGATGTTTGAGGCCTAAGCACAGGATCAGTAGTTTATCCTCACCATGTTTTATTTTGTAGGATGCTAGCTTAAGTTGTAAGCTGCTGAGACCTTTGCTGAGTCTGAGTCTATCTTCCAAAATATTCACTGACCACCCCACCCCAGCACCTTTTCTTTGGAAAAGATATGCCTGCTACCCATATCTCTTTTTCTTCATTCAGTTATACGATTTAACATTTACTGAACATATTCCATGGGTCAGGTAGCATTTTTAGAGCTTTGTATTGTGGCCAGGCTCTCTAACACCCACGCAGACACAGAGAGGAAGAGGCACTTCCTTTCAGAGATCCTAGGGGGCGCTATGATCAATGTAGACAGTGCTGTAGGTGCTATGCTGGCTTTCCGACTTGGGACCTTGGGCAAGTCACCTCCCCACCGGGCTCTACAGTTTCCTCCTCTGTAAAAGGAAGCTAAAATAATACCTTATGGGGTTATTGAGATGATTGAATGAGTTAACACGTGTAAAGCACTTGAAAGAGTGCCTGGCACCTATTAAGTGCTCAATTAATGCCAACTATTATCACAGTAGGATATAAGGAGACGCAAAGGAAGGAGGTCTTCAGAGAGGTGTTGAAACTGTAGTGGAGGAGGAGGAGGAGCAGGCCTTTTCTCTGAGTAAGCAGCAAGGAAAATGCTCAGGCTTTTTGCAGACAGGAGGGCAGCAGGGGCAGGAAAGCAGGAAGCAGCGGGTATCTCCACTCCCCGCCGGCATTTAACCACAGGAGTGGGAGCAGCCTCCCCTGCTGACCTACACAAACCACTTTAATTCGAGGCCTCTAGGGTGGAACGGCACCTGAGACTCTCCAGGTTTGAGCTCAGTTTAGCGCTGGAAGAATGCAAACTTCTGCTTCAAAGAGAAAACGCATTTGAAAGGCTTATGAAAGGGCTTATGAGCCTTCTTATACATCAAACATGCTTTACAAAGCAACATTTTGATGAGTTAAGTGCAAATGAATCAGAAACACAAGGATTAAATTTCCCTTGAAATACACGTAGGTTTAAAGATTAAGAGGAAATTGCCTGGCAAAATGTGCTTTGGGTTGAACACTACAAAGTAGTTCAAGTTGGTTCGTGTCTGCCACTTCCCCTCTGTTATTAGTAGAAATAACAACAATAATAATAGTATCAAAAGAGCTCAGTATACTTTTCACTCGCATGAGGCCAATGGAAAGATCTAGTCAGTGCATGAAAAGTTTAAGTGTAATGATGGAAATAGAAGCCCAAGCAAGGAATTAAGATGGCACAGCAGAGACTGGCGGCTGTCCATCACAGCTGCCCCCGCTTCTTCCGCAGCTCACAGTGGGACTACATCCCCCAGGCTGGGTGTCAGCCAACGGAACATGGGCCCAGCAGGCTGTGTCACCTCTAGGCCTGGCCCATGAAAAGCGCCATGTGTTCCTCTGTCCTCTCTCGCACACTGAGCATAACCTTGGAGGTCACATGTTGAAGATAGCAGACTTTGTCAGTCCCATCGCCAGAGGACCTTATATGAACACAGAATGAACTCCTACTGTGTGAAGCTGTTGAGGTCTCAGGACTTCTCGGTACAGCAGCTACTGTCACTAACCAAGACAGATAAATGCAAAGCCACATGGTAGAAAAAGAAGAAATTTGCATCATAAATCAGTCCACCTGAGTTCTAGTCTCTGCCTCAAATGGGCTGTGTGGGGCTCTGGGTAAGAAGGCCCTTCCCATCCTCTGAGTCTCAGTTTTCCTGCTGGTAAAATGAGGATTTTAGACTAGAAGTCTAGCTGTAATGTTTATGATTAAAAGATTCTAAATGGCAGATTTCAATTGAATTCTATTCTAGTCAACAAAGATTTACTAAACACCTAATATTTGCCAGGCATCTGGGCTACAGCAGTAAGTCAGTCCAGGCACTTAGAATATCAGTGTGAAGATAAATGACAATAATGTAAAATAGCAGGAAGTAGATAGATGATAGATACATGATAGATGATAGATAGAAGATAGATAAATTAAGCACAGCATCACCAGCTCTGCCTGGGAGAGTGCTGTGGTACAAATGAAGACCACTAGAACAATTACACTTGAACTAGGTTTGGAGGAGAGAAAGCCACTCTTAGGCTGACAAGGTAGGGGCCTGTTCCAGACAGATCCAGGAACTTCATAGCTGAAAGGGCTCTTCTTTCACAGATGAAGAAACTAAGGCCCAAAAGGTTAATTAGACATGTGTCTGATTAGTAGCAAACGTGAACACCATTAACAAATTCCCTAACGTTTCAGTTTTGGGCCAGATTTTTTAAAGTAACAAAACTTAACAAAGATAAAGATGTTTTCTTCTCTTTCTTTTACGTAAAAACCTCAGGAGAACAGGTTGGAGATTCAAAGGGCTGGGCAAGGCTGCCCCAAGTGAACCCCCCCCCAATCAGGAAGTGCCCCTTAAAGTTGAGCAGGACATCCATCTTCCCAGAGCCTCGGTGAGAGGAGAAGCTTAGTCCATTCTGGCTGTTCTAACAGAATACCACAGCCCGGACAGCTTAGAAACAACAGACATTTACTTACCATTCTGGAGGCTGGGAGTCCAAGATCAAGGTGCCATCAAAGATAAGTGAGGGATCTCTTCCAGACCGCAGACTTCTCATTGTACCATCACATGGCAGAAGGGACAGGAACTCTCTGTGACCTCCTTTGTAGAGGCACTGATCCCACTCATGAGGGCTTTGCTCTCCCGACCTAACCACCTCCCCAAAGCCTCACCTTCTAATACTGCCACACTGAGCAGTAGGATTTGAATACATAAATGGGGCGGTGAAGGGGACACAAACATTCAGACCATAACGGGGCTGTTTTCATTTTGTATGACTGGTGTGACCAATTGCCACAAATGTAGTAGCTTAAACAACAAAAATTCATCTGTCCTACAGTTCTGTAGGTTAGACATCGAACAGTGGGTCTGACTGAGATGAAATTAAGGTGTTGGCAGGGCTGCATTCCTTTCTGGAGGCTCTAGAGGAGAATCCATTCCAGAGGCCACCAGCTTCTAGAGCCCACCAGTTCCCATCATTGCATCCTAGTGCCTAGAACAGCACTTGGTGCAAAGTAGATGTTCCTCCCAAGCTTCAGACAGTCACCTGCATTCCTTGGCTCCTGGTTGGTCCTTTTCTTCCATATTCAAAGCTAACAGTGGCAAGGGGAGCCCTGCTCATGTTGCTTTACTCTGATGTTCTCTCTTGCTTCCTTCTCCCACTTTTAAGGCTCCTTGGGCCCACCTGGATAGTCCAGGATAATCTCCCTATTTCAAAGTCAGCTGATTAGCATCCTCAATTTAATCTGCTACCTCAATTCCCCTTTGCTGTATAGTTTAATATATTCACAGGTTCCAGGGATTAAGACATGGACATCTGTGGGGCGCCATTATTGTGACTATTTCGAACGAAATGGTGTCAATTCATTCTTTTATTCTTTATTAGGTGCCTGATTTGTGCCATTCACCGTTGTGGGGTCTGAAGAGACAGTAACAAGACAGACCTTTTCCCTGCCTTTGCAGAACACACAGTCAAGTGAAAGATACGTGAAAGAGGCACCAACCAAGAGTGATGGGTGTCAGAACAGAGGAAGTGTGGGACTAATGTTTGGGAAAATATCTCCAAACAGGATGCATGTGCATCTCATTGCCTTGTGTTGTACCTTAAACCCAGATTAAGACTTTTGTTGGGGTGGAACATCTGCTGTAACCACAGGCTGTTCCAAGCACTGAGGACACAATGATGTGAAAAGACTTCTTCCTGCCCTGAAAGATCATAGAGCCTAGGGAGAGGTGAAGACGGGTGTGCAGGCAGCTGCATCAGAGTGTGGCCAACAATGCCTTTACTCACCACTGGGTGGTCATAGGTAGCAGGATGGGGCAGGCCAGAGTGACGTGGCATGTATTGCAATATATGGACCAGAAACCATAGGCAGTGTTTCACAGGTCTATAGGAGTCAGTCAGAGAGTCTGCTTTGAAATGTCAAGGGTGCACATTAAAATCCAAAGGCAGAGATTAGACTCCAAGGATCAAACCAGCCCAGGGAAGCAGGCAGAGGAGTATCAGAAAGGTGCTGGGATTCTTGGAGCAAGTCTCTGGAAGGCATTTCTACCCAATCATATGAGCATATGATGAGGTTCAACAAGGAGATGTCCTCTTTATCTTCCACAGGTATGCAAGTGCTGCCAGGGGTGGGGGTAGGTGCTGGCTCTGCATCAAGTGAGTCTCTGGGTTCTGGCAAAACCTTATTTTAAATTAGTCTCTCTCTCTCTCTCTCTCTCATCTCTTTTAGTGCATCATCACTGGGTTTCCAGCCATCATGGGTATTCCAGGGTGGCAAGGATGCACCAGGAGATCAGAGGTAGCTGCCACCAAGGCCACCACTGTACAGACGATGAGTCCCTGCTTCTTCATATTGCTACTTTCTAGTTCAAATTCTAGGGGGAGTGTGAGCACTTGGGTCATGGGCCCAAGACCTCACTGCAAGGGAGACTGGGAAAGCAAGCATCCAGCAAGCCCAGCATCTGTCGTTCGATCACTGCTCCTAAGGTCAGGGGCCCCAAAACAGAGAAAAAGGAGGCCGAAACCCATGAGTTGCCATAACAGTTGGGAATGCTTTCAGCAGCAAGTTTCAGAGTATCCAATGTTTTTTGAGAAAAATGTATTGGTTCACATAACAAGATATCCATAAGTAGGTGACTCTAGGGTTTGTCCAAAGGGTCAACTATAGCATCAAGAACTTGAGCTCTTCCCAACTTTCTGCTTTGTCATTCTCACTATATTAGCTTAGTCACCAGCCTTGTCCCTTCATGATTGCTAGATGGCCTCCACACATGCGGCATGGCATCATCCCAGATTAGGTCATGTACTATGGTTGGGTGATTGTGTAATTCCTCCAAGTCTTCTTTACCCCCTGTACTTACAGGCTTTCCCATGAGACTTGGTATTTTTCCTCACCTAAAAGGCAGAGTCCATTTCCCCATCATTTGAATCTAACCTGGACTTGTAATGTGCTTGGGTCAATTGAATGTGGCAGAAGTGGTGACATGTTAGTTCTACGCCTGGGCCTTAAGAAGCCATGTGTATTTCCACTTATCAATTCTCTGCAATTTGCATGAGAACATGCCAAGGCTAAGCTGATGGAGGGTGAGACATATACCCCAGTTACCCCTGGTGGCAGCCAACCAATAATCAGACACGTGAGTGTGCCCAGCAAAGTCCAGAGGAAACACACAGCTGAGCTCCGACTGAATTGACAGTCTCAGACTCATGAGCTAAATAAATGCTCATTGTATTAAGCCACCGAGTTTTGGAGAGGTTTGTTACAAAGCATCATGATGGCAATCTATAATTGATATACACATCCATACTGCAAAGGAAGCTGGGAAAACAATATCTGGTCTTTTCAGGCTCAATAATGAGAAAGAATAATGGCTACTGGATAGGCAACCAACAGCATCTGCCCCAGCAGCCAAGAGGAATGACAAATATCCACAAGGCTAAGGGAGAGTGAAGACAATGCCAAATGCTTTTATATAATTCTTCAAAAGGGACTGGCCAGTGGGTGAAGAGTTAAGCAGGGAATAAGATCAAAGTAGCCAAGTCCTTATGCAGCCAAGATTTATCAGGTCTTTCTGCCTGAGTTGTGATGATAAATACATCAGGGACTGTATTATCAGCAAGACAATTGCAAAATCAGGGGACGACTCACTGTAATACAGAATTCATGAACCTCTGGAAATAGTCTGTATCAAGGCACTTCTCCCAGGCCACTTCCGCAGAGTTTGAACATTCACATTCTAACCTACTATTCTATTCTACTATCTATTCCACTGTGGTCCATCTTTGAGCTGAGTCCTCATACCCGACAGATCCCCCAAGAGAGCTCACATCCCTGGGCACAGAGCACACCAACCCTACAGCAAAAAGTGGAATTAACCCCATCTTTGGCTGGCTCTCCCACAGCTCTTTGTATGTGTGTTGCCTCTTCTATTTCCCAACAATCTCCGTGATCTCTTGGAATCCTTACCTCCACCATAAGAAGTTGATATTAATCCTAATCTCAGATGAAAACTCTGAGGACTGAGAGGCTGTTCTTTTCCCGAGGTGACAAGCAAGATGAGGAGAAAGCTTCACTCTTTCTGCCTAGGACCTCTACCCTGGAGCTCCCTATGTCTCTCTCCTTCACTTAATTTAGGTCCCTGCTCAAACACCACTTCCTGAACCACCTTTTCTAAATTGTCACCCTCATGTCTTTCCCTTACTCTCTCTTTTATTGTTATTAATACGAGTAACTCTTATCACTATCTGACATGGCATCACTTATTTTTCTATTAATTTTTAGTAGGTCTCCTCAATAATAATGCAAGCTTTCTAAGAGTAAGAGCATTGTTATACTTACAGAGATATTCCCAGGGCCTATGACAGTGACTGGCACATAGTAGACAGTTAATAAATATTTGTTAAAGATATGAATGAATAAGTGGATGAATGAATATAATAATCAGGTTGACCTTTCACTTCACACTTGTGGAAGCACAGAGCCTCCCCCCACCCAACCAAGTCATCCTAATCCTGACATCTTGCTTCTGCAGAATTTGCCCTGTTAATGGAGCATCTTTCTTTTGCTCATGTTCTACCTTTACCCTTTATCACCTAGACCCAAGAAGAAACTCCAATCCATTTGTCACCAGAAACGTTTCACGCACACAAAGCATTCTTGGACATCATCAACGTTACTGATTCCTTAGAGTGGGGAGTTAGAGAAGGAATTTATATTCTATGAATACAAACAATTTTGTATCAGACGTCACAGTTTATAGTATGTGCTCTGGCTACTCACCATATCAAGGAATCTTCACGAGCCACTTCTCCCAGTCCCCATCCCTTTCACCACTTAAAGTTGTCCCAGGTCCTCCAAGCTGGGTTTGGAGACACTAAGTTAATAAAATGAAGTCTTACTCTATGAAAATGGCTTTCAGTGATGAATTTGCACTGCTAGAGAAGCTCTGTCTATAAAACTTGTAAAAATAAAGAGAGAAATGAAAGCAAAAAATTATTCTCATAACTCAAGGAGCCTCAAGAATATGTTTGCAGACACCAAAGTCTAATGAGCCCAGTTCAACGAACACTAGACTAAATTGTTTAAATTTTAGATAACCAAAGGCGACCGCACCCAGTTTCCTTGTCATACAGATGAGGGATCTAAGACCAGAGAGGGATGTGGCTTGCTGCAGGTCACACAGCAATGCAGATCTGAACCTGGAACTCCTGGGCTTAGTTCTTTTTGATTCTACTTTCTCTTCTGAGTTGTCTCCATAGCTAATCTCCATAGTTAATCATACTCTCTGCATAAAATTACAACCTTCTTCTATTTCATTTTTTGTTAGGTGGTTTGGTTTATTTGAAGGAAGCAGAAACAAAATTTTTACCTGCAAAAAAAAATATTTTTTTCCTAAGGAATTTAATTCCTCAAATTCATTAAAGTTGCAGGTTTCCAATGCTTTCAAGAATCGATAGTTTCTTCTTAACATTGAAGATAAATGGTAGACTGGTACAAAAAGAGAAGTTCCAGTCTACCTCTTTCTGGCAGAAAACAGATTTAACTCCCACCGAAAGAAAGAAGCATACCTTGATTTGACTCTCAGCACCTAAACCTTTCCCACAGCTAAACAAATGTCTCATCTCACCTCAAGCACTTGCCCATTTACTCCTTCGGCAAATATTAATTGAGCACCTATTGTGTGCCCAAGTCTCTGAATGAGGAAACTGAGTCTCAGAGAGAAAGAATGGCTTGCCCAAGGTGACAGACCCAGTAAGTGGTAGAGCCCAGACACAACTAGAATACAATGACTCATTTTAATATTTGAATTCCTCCAGTTCTTGAGAACAGCTTAGAGCCAAGATCCCAGGCAAAACTAGCCAATGGATCTGAAGGGAGACATACCTTTTAAAATAATAAACAAGAAACCATTTATACAGAAAGAAAAATTGAAGGGCAGACGGTAATGAATCACCATTGCAAGTCGGCACAAAAAGAAAAATTAGTTCATAAAAATGCAGTTGGATAAATAATAGGTTATTTCATCGTGTAAATATATCCCAAAAATAACTTTATTGAAACGAAAACATCTACCCCAGCCTAAACTATTCATCACGCTAACGTGTACCTAGAATCCTAACAAATTTATGAAAATGTTATATTCTGTAATCTTCCTGATCCCATGCAAATAAATAGTGTGCTTTGACTGTCTCATTACGAAATGATTAATCACAGTTGCCAAAAGCAGCCAAGAAACTAATTTTGATTTCTCGCGTTGTAGGTGGCATTTGGTGGGGGGGGGTCTCCAAGGACTGTATCTCTGAACATCAGACCTTCTGGAATGAGGATCTCAGTCTTCTGCCTCCCTCAGTCGGGACCAACCTGGAGAAAAACCATCATTATCACTTTTAAACTGAATATAGCTTTTTCCAGCTCAAGGCATTCAAGAGCTTGTTATTGGGTAGAATAAATCAGGAGAGGAAGGAAGGATGGAAACTCATATTCACTGTAGTTATTTTATTTTATCCTCTCAACACCTCAGAGATGAACTATTATGATTGATGACCGATGAGGAAATTGAAGCCTCAGTTGCCCCACATCCCTGAGAGACTGGCTTTGCATTAAGGTGCCCTACTTGTCCAGCTCTGCCCAAGACTTTCCTAGTTTGAGCATTGGAAGTCCCGGTGGATGAAAAGGGGGTCACATACTAAACCTGACGAGTTCTGGGGAGGCCTGCATGGTGGGCCTTACAAACTCAGAGACCTAAAGTAACCACACAGAGTAGTCTGAAATTAACACTTTCTAACTAAAAGCAGTTCGTGGAGAGCGGTCCTGTCCTAGGCCAGCAGTTTTCCCTAACAAAGGTCAAGCTTTACCTTAACTGAGCCTGTCTGTGTTTTTCTTTTTTCTTTCTCCTTTTTGGCACCTACTATAACAGACCTGATAACAAACCTTTGGGATATCAAAGCAATGTTCTCCACCCAGCCCCCCACCAACTACCAGAGCAGAGACCACAAATCCTCTCACTATTATTGTTATCACATTAAGTGTTGTCTGTTAATGATCCTGTACCCACCAATGTAAAAGGAGTATGTATCTATTCCTTTCACTTTTTATCCAATCTCAGAGATTTCCCACTTTGCCTTCTCCCACCTCCCTCTCTATCACTGGTAGGTTTCAGGTAGCCCCTTAACGCCTCCTTCTTTTATTCTAATGTATAAAATAAGGTGCAAAACTGCCATTTTCCAGAGCATTTCCTTGTTGAGGTTTTGCTTCCTGGCAACTGTCATCAGTTTGGCTCAAATAAACTCATAAAAATTCTTTAAGTTTTGGATGTTGCTTACATTGACATCTTATATCCTGGAAACCTTCTCCCATGTTGGCCAGACTAGTACAGTTGGTCACCATACCCAGTGATTCAAGTGTGGGTTTACCTGATTTCAAGGCCCTGTGCTCTTTGAATTTGCACACCAGCACCTACCCCTAGAAATCTCAGAGGACATACTTTGGTGGCAAGAACACTTCGGGCTTAGAGACAGAGGACGGGGTTTGAATCCCAGCTTGGCCTCTCATCCTAGAAGCTGTGTGCCCTTGGGCATGGCTGGAAAGTTTCTCAGGCCTTCTCTTTCCTCAGTTGTAAAACATAGGTGGGAAAAATTCAAGATCAGACTAAATTATCCCTACACCTACCCCCAGCCCCAACATCCCTTGAGTCTAACTGGGCTCTACTTGTCCTCTGTCCCCTTCCCCATAAAGACCATCGTGGACCTACCAGCGGAGGCAATAAAACCTCTTTCATCCCTGTTTAGAATCCTGTTCAATTACCTCTATAATTAGAAAAAAAAAACCTTAAACTTTTACTTTAGAAATCCCATTCCATTTTCCCATTTTTCAAAGAGTTTGTTTTGAAAGAGAAGCTAGTTCCTGCAGGGAAAAAAAAAAGTTTCTGGCTGAAACTGTGAATTTTGTAACTGCAAGCTCTTTTCAAAGGCAACAAGACAGACCATGAAAGGATGGTTGCTAAGGAGACAATTGTATTTAAATTTTCAGTTCACAATAGACCCAGCAAAGATATTGATTGGATGCGAGAGGGTAAAATTATTTTCTTCAAACTAGGGACAAACTTGAGGGTCTGGCTAGAGGTTCACCCTTCCTGGGGTGGAGAGAGGCTGTGTTTGTACTGTTTTTCTTTATTTAATTGGAGATGCTAAAAACAGAAGAAAAGCTGCTTGCTTTACATTCTTCATAGTAATCTCTCCCTCGAGTTAGCTCAAACTAGGAGAAACAAACACATAGAGAAGGGCATCATGCTCACTAAGCAACTAATGGTTCAAAGGGATGTTTTGCTAACAATCCTGAGGCCAGAACATATAGGAAACTAATATTAAGAGAAACATATTACTTTCTACATAGAACATTCTTCTAAAACATTCCCTGTATAAGCCTCACAATAACCCAGTGAGGTTGGTATGATTATTTTCGTTTTACAGACAAGAAAACTAAAAAAAATTAAATAAGTTGTTCAAGATGTCTTAAATAGCACACGGCACAGCTGGGATTTGAACCCAAGTCCCTGGCACCAGAATTCACGCTGCCACCTCTGACTCAAGCCGTCTCTCCAAGGTTTTGAGCCCATATTGGCATAAAAATCCTAGAGCCTATGGAAAAGCTCCAGAAAAAAGTATCTTCATTTAAAAGCGTCCAATGGAGATAGAAAGATAAGTGTTACTCAAACCTGGAGAGAAAACCAGGATTTGGTTAAGTCAAAACTGATAACATTTAAGGACTAGTGATCAATTTAACACACTAGGTCTAGATGGGATGCCAGTCTCTTTCAACCTTATAGGAAAGGAATAGCATTGTTATCTACTGTTTGGCTTTGAGGTTGTTTGATGGTTCAGGCAAGGAGAGAATTCAGCAGGCTCAGGGTAGCGAAGCAGCAATGTACCAGAAACCAAGGCTGCCGACCACATGGTGTCTGCTTCTCCCTGTGCCCTCTTCCTCAGCCAGGCTCTTCTGCTTCTCTCCAGCCCAGTGCAGCTGGCATCCTCATGTCATATACAACTTATCTTCCAGTGCCCACTGTTGGTTGTCTTTGGTCAAATTGTCCCAAGAGAGTATTGGTCATAGGCCAGCTAATTAGCAGACCAGAAGACCATCATTTGGTTGACAACCTATGAGGTCTTGAGTAGGGACAAGGAATGGAGAGTGGGGATTGTGTCCCCCCTGTACTAGGCTGTTGTGAATGCTTATGGCTGAGTGTGTTAATGCTTGTTTCCATTCCTGCAACACTGACCTTAGATTTCACGGGCGTATTTTTTTAATCAATGATTCCAGATCAGTTTAAGTCCTTACTGGCAATAAACCAAAAAAAGATTAAAAAATAAAATAACATAAAGGGGAGGTATCAACTACCCCTCAAACCATCAATAATTGCCAACAGATTCATTCTCAAGAAATAGGAAACTAGATCTAGTATGTAGACTTTCATGGGTAACCTACGGTACTCATTGGTCATGGTGGCAAAATGTGGAAACAATTTAAATGTTCATTAAAAAGAGATTGCTTAAATAAATTAAGATACATTCATGTGAAAATAGCATCCAGCCATTAAAAAGAACGTGGCGGATTCAAAGAACTAAGGTGGACCATTGGCGAGGTTATAATAAGTGACTAAGTCTGAGTGCGCAACAGTATTTCTAGGGAAAAGAAAGAATTTATGAAAATGTGTTATTGGAACAGAGTGCCTCTGAGGGGTGCAGAAGGAACTGTGCTGTTCTGGAAATTTTGCACCCGAGAGTCAGGGACAGGAAGGAGGGGACTTAGTTTTCACTGCTCCTGTGAGTTTGATCATTGTCAATCATTAGCTCTGAAACTAAGTTTTCCTCAGTAGATTACAGACGATAGATAGATGATAGAGATACGTCCGTGTATGCCATATGTGTGCCTACATATGTGTACGTGTGTATCCACAAGCACAGATACAGCTATAGATAGAGACAGAGATATAGCCCACGTGTTTCTGGAGTGTCCTTTCCCTTGCAGGTCCCCCAGGAAGGTGAAGCATTCCATTCGCTTTCCACCCTCATCTTCAGTCTTCCGCTCGGGTCTTCCATCTGGCCGTGTGAAGCCCCGTGTGGTTTACAACATGCTTCCACGTCCATTATATTCTCCTAACCACCCTTTGACAGGAGAAGCTCGGGCACCGTTCTCTCCATTTTACAGACGAGCAAACAGACGTGTCTTGATGCAACCACGAGCCTGGAGAGTCTGAGCTCTCTACCTCCCAGCACCGCGCTCCTTCCGCTGATCAGACTACCTGCTTGGCAGAATCTTCATTTCACTCAACGCTGTGGGCTCAGCCACCACCTCCCTCCAACCTAAAGCCTCCCCTCCCCCCAGCCACAGCCCCTAGTCCCATCCCTGGGCTTTGTGGACCCCCTACCCCAGCACTTAACTAGAAGGGTGGCAAAGGTGTTGGTTTATTTTTCTGATGCCTCCCCCACTCCTAATATGAGCCCCTCAGCCAATCACTTCTTACTGCGCTCTCTACCCCATGCCCAACGCCATGTCTGGCACCTAGAAAATGCTCAGCAGATATTTATCAAATAAATGATTCAGGGAACAATCATTCCAGAGCCTGGTGGCTTCATATAATTTGAGTTATTGCATTTCCCCCCACCCCCCATCTAGAAAGAAAAGCTCCCAGACGACCCCTCAGCTGCATTCAGATATTGTAAATAATTGATCATAAAGATGAAACACACAAACTGGACGGAGACCAGGGAACCTGTCAATATCGTGGGAATAAATTTCCATTCTCAGCGGCCCAGTGCCTGAGCTGGCTTCCCAAGGCCATTAAACTATCACGGCAGCTCAGGCATTAGTTGGAATAAAGTGTTTGTGTTTATTTGTTATCATTTCTTAGTAAAACTAATTAAGGAACTAATTGATTGCTTTGTTGTTCTACTAATTAACTCCATATGGTGCCCATTTCCATGGAGATAGACTATGAGTTATGGGAAGGGCTCTGATTTAATGTGTCGTTTCCGGGTTTGGGGACAATCCTTTAGAATTAAGCATCCTTTTCAATATCATTTCCCTTCATTGCCACAACCATGTTCTTGGCCTTCCTGGCACCTTGAGGATGGAGAGATGGGGACGGCCAACACCTGCCAGGGAAGCACTGGGTAGACAGAAGAGCACTTGGCTGGAGCAGGCAGTGGAGAAAGCCCTGGGCTAAGATAATAATAATTATTATGGCAGAATTCTCCATTTTTAACACCTGCTATGTAACTGGCTCTGGCTGAATGTTATATATACAGTACCCCAAACCCTGTGAATTAGCAATGTCTGCATTAGTGGACCCACTTTGCAGGGGTGGAAAAAAAACCCTGAGTTCTCAAAGTCACTTGTGCCAGGTTAGTCGGCTAATTTATTTGTTCTTTCATTCAGCATTCAGCAAATATTTACCCAGTACCCTCTGTGAATGGAGCACCATTCGAGCCTCTGAAAATAGCTCTGAATCAGAATTTTTGAGAGGGCTCTGAAATAGCCCTCACAAAACATATTCTCTAAAGGGGGAGACCCATAGTAAGTAAGAAAACATACAAGATTATTTTTAGCCATGACAAAGGCAAGGAAGGAAATAAGCACAAGTGGTAAGAGAGAGTGATGGAGGTGCAATTGTAAATCAGATGGGTAGGAAGGACCTCTGCAAACAGGTGATATTTGAGCTGGAATCTATATGATAAAAGGGAACCAGCCACATGAATATTTCAGGCAAGAACCTGCTGGACAAAGAGAATAGCAAGTAGAGAGCTGAGGCAGGGAGGAGCTTGCTGTGTCCCAGGAACCAGAGGAAGTCCAGGATGGGGAGGCAGGGGAGGAAGGAAAAGAGACGTGAGGTCAGACAGGGGAGCAAAGCTAGGCCGTGAGGCCCTTAGATGTCACAGGAGAGTCTAGATTCTCTTTTCTGTGGACAATTCAGTCCATCTGACTCCTGAGCTCACGTTCTTCCCATAGTCCTGTGGAGCTCTCAGGTACAAACCTGGGCAATCCCACTGACAAATGCAGGCACTCACCAAACATGGTCCAGAGAGGGTCCTTTGAGACTGGCTTGCTCAGTGGCTCCCTACCTGTGACTCTCTGTCCAGGGTCGAATGGTCCAGGAATGGGGATGCCCTTAACCCAAAGTCAGCCTCCAAAGCTTAAGTTAACCTTCCTTGAAGCCTAGGTCACTGTGCAGGTTAGCGTTCAGTAAATACTCAGTCTCCTCCCCCTCCCCACCAGTCGATGCTGGGTTGGGCCATGTGACTCGTTTTGGCCAATGGAATGCCAGCAGATATGTTGCAAGCACAGGCTTTATATGTCTTGGATGGATTGGCTGGGCCCTTGTGCTCTGGTGATCTGTCATGAGACAGTGTCCAGGTATCTGCTGTCCTTTAGCCTAGTCCTCAAACAAACCCACAGTCTGGAGCCAAGCCCAGCCAGCCACAGTGTGTAAGAGTCACCCAGTGAAACCCAGCATAGATCAGAAACCCCATAGCTATCCAGCAGGCCTGTGAGCCTAAGGGCAAAAGGCTGTTATAAGCTGTTGAGATTTAGGGATGTTTGCCATACAGCATTGTTACAACACTAGCTAGTTAGTATGCCTACCATATAGCACTTGACTAGCTGCCTCAGTTTCTTTAACTATAAAATGAGAAGGTGTGGCCAGGAAATTCCAGAAGACCCCAACCAATTCTTAAAGGGACAAATGTGCTCTCTGTCATACCACTTTGGGTTCCAACAGTTGCTGAGACTTTCTGAGAATTGGAAATAGTTGGCGGGGGAAGGGGTTCTCTCCACCATCCTCCCTGCAAGTGCTCAGATCAGGCTCCAGCTCACCTCAGATGCAGCTGCCCAACCAAGTTTTCCCAAATCCCCTCCCTGTCTTCTCCCCTCCAGTCCCTGTCTCTAACCTTTCCAATTGTTTATTCCTTCTGAAGCTCCCGGATAATCGTTGCAGGAGAAGCAATCAGCTCAGCCTTCTACAAGTCAAAGAGGCAGACAGGCAAACTGGGGTATTAGACTGTCAATTTCCGGGCCCTACCAAATGTTAGAACGATTTTGGTGAATTACAAGCAATAGAAAATCACTTTGGGTGTTCATTAGGCAGGAGGCAGGAGCGACAATGAATGCTTTGGAAGCGGAAGCAGAAGCAGGCTTTCCCAGGGCCAAAAGCCCACCTTCCAGTCTCTTCTGGGGATGGTTCACTTAACCCTCACTCTTCTGGAAAAAGCCCAAGGAGCCCACCAGGTTTGGTGAGTGGAGATAATTCCTTCAGGCCCTGGACAATTCACTGTGCATTTATAGAGCACCCATTACCTACGTTGGGTCCCAGGGATGGGTGAGACACATTTGCTATTTCCTTGCTCGATCCGGTGAGAGAGATTCACATAGAAATACCGCAATAAAAGAGAACAAAGGTCTATGGGAGTAAGTAAGAAAGAGAGGCTGATTCTGATGGGGGTAAGGGCACCTCACAGAAGAGGTGACATTTGAGTGGGGTCTTGAAGAATGACAAGAACATTAAAATACACTCTTACCCCACCATTAACAGTAACCATAGTAATGGCTAACACTCATATAATGCTATTATGTTCAATCCTGTGTTTTATGTGTATAATTATCTAGTAATTCACAGTAATCTTTAGGTATCCCCATTTTACAGATGAGGAAAGCAAGTACAAAGAGAATAAGTACTTACCTAAATAATTATAGCCAATAAGCATGCATGCAAGAAAAGCAGACCTGAGATGGTTCTCTAGCTCTGTAGGGAAAATGAGAGATGATTGATGACTACAGGAGCGTCAGCTAAGAAGACCAGAGTTCACTTTCAGGCTTCACCACTTATGACTCAGGTGACTTGGGGGAGTTACTTAGACTTTCGGAGCCACAGGTTCTGAAAAGGAGTTAGCATGGTCCCAGGCATCTAGGAGCAGCATCCAGACACAGTGGCAGGTGGAAGCCAGTATCAGAAAACTAGGTCTGCATTCATTCTGTCACTCACAGCACTCATTGAACACCTGCTGTAGGCCTGGCACCACTTACATGTTGTGGGGAGAAAGAAAAATGGGACCCAGTCCTTGCTCTTATGGGAAATGCTGTGTGGTAGGAAACGGTTGTACATATTAGTCGAGGTGCTTGCTCCCAGACTCGGGGCCACTGGATTCCTTCCGTTGGACCCAAGAGTCTCTCCTCCCTTCTGCTCCCTCGCTGCACATGTAGGTATAAGCCATCCTCAGTGGAGAATAAAACAAAGATTTCTGTGAATACCGACAAATGCAAAAAAAAGATATATACCAGCAGAGCTAGATTTTCTGACTACAGAGATCACACAGAGGACAGGAGAAAGAAAAAAGGCAGAGGAAAATGTTGGGAAGGAACCAAGAGGACTAGAGAGCGTTGAGGGGAGATTTGTCCAGGGGAAGAAAGGGAACGTGTAGCTAAAGTGTCAGGGTGTACAGGAGCACAGACTGACTCCGCAGCATCCGAGGGGACCCCGCTGGCCTGAGATTAGTCCCATCAGCCATTGGTCATCCAGCTGGCAGTGGTATTTGTCTGTGTCCCACAGATTATGCCTCCGATTGGTTCAGCCCACAAAAACCATCCACAATCCTAGGGTCTCTGATGCTTGCAAGGTCCCCAGAGCAGAGGATGGAGGCCTTGGACATCTTGCAGAATATCTGTGACATGACATAAAAGACTCAACCTCTGACTGAGGTGAGACTAGAAGGAGCCAGCCTCATTTTGCTGTCCAGAGAGGGAGCCAGAGAAATGAAGGCATTGGAGATATGGGAGCTAGGGTGGAGCCTGCCCAGTGTCCCAGGCCACAAAAGAGAATGAGGCCAACTCTCACAGCAGACACAACAGACTGGGTCAGGAAAACCTTTAGAGATGAAGTGACCTTTCAACTAACCCCTGGCCTGAACCCGGTGGGCTTGAGGTAGAGAGGGACAGTAGTCACAAAGGCCAACAACAGCAAGACTAGGGCTTCAACTGAAGGGCTTGGGTAAGCAGGAGGCACCAATACAGAAACACGACTTGGAATAGAAAACAGGACCCCTCAGAAGGGGCCAGAATGGCAGAGCGCAAGACTGAGGCCCCTCTTGTGTCACATCAGGAAGAGTTCTAGCCCGGGCAGCAGGAGGAAGTCCCAGGTGGGGTTCTGGTGGCTCCAGCGTGGGGGGATGGGGTTTAAAGTGAGACAAGGCCCAGAAGCCGTGCAGCACTTGCTGCGTAACGAAGGATGTAAGACATCTGCACTTTGATCCCAAAGCCAACTGCCTAAGCCCAAGAAGGAAGAAATACAGGTGGAGAGGCATTTATATGAGAAAGGCTTAAAAGTAAGAAGTGACTGCAAGCTCTGGAGAAGTCAGCCCTGAATCAAACCTCGATTAGTTACAGTCGTTCCGTACACGTGACAGACTCCAATATACAGTCAGGACTTTATAGAGGCACCTTTTTAAGCTGGTAGGAGAAACAGGAAACTGAACCAGCATGGACCAGTGGCCCGAAGAGAAGCACACAGGCTGTGAGGCCAGACAAACATGGGCTCAAATCCTGACGGGGGTGTTTAACAGCCGTAGAACCTGGGCGAGCTATTTTGTTTCTCTGAGCTTTCGTCTCCTGAGCGGGAAAGGCTATTTGGAATATTAGAGAAAAGCAAAGGTAAAGTGTCTGATAGAATGCCTGGCACAAAATAGGTGACTCAAAATAGAGTAGCCTTTAATGATGATGAAGGTGATATTGATGGTGATGATGGTGGTGGTGAGGCTGATGGTGGTGATGACCAAGAAGACTAAACTGTTGCCTTTAATCAATCCAGGCCGAGAAGACACTCTCCCCCCACACCCCCTAGATCTCGGATACTTTTAAAACCTTGAGAAATGGAGAGTAAGCATCTAGGTAGATGATAAAAGAAGTGTTACACCTGTCAGCCTCTGAGAAGAAAAAATAGTTTATTTCATTGTCAGCCAAAGCTGGTACTGGGGGCGGGCGATAAAGACAGCTGTCATTTGCTGGGCCCTCCGTACAGGCAGCCAGACACGAGGCGCTTGTGCATTCAGCATCCCGCTCACCCCACCCACGCTCTGTGAGAGAGGTGGGAGCAGTGCTCCTGATGGAGGAAGGAGCCCATGCAAAGGCCCTGAATGGGGAGGAGTTAGATGGCTGGAGAGTGGAGAAGAGAGGAGAGTGGGGCAGTTGAGGCTGAACGGGTCCTAGCACAGTTCCTAGCCCCTAGTAAGTGCTCAGGAAGCCCAGACTCTGCCACCATTGTCATCATAAAGGGTCCTGTAAGAGTCTGGGTTACACCAAGATGAGAGAGGTGCTGCTGCAGGAGGGAAAGAGCTCCCTGTCGCAGGAGGCATGCAAGCAGGGGTCATCAGATCTCTTAGGGGACTGACTGCGGGAGAGCAGACTGAAGCATCGGATTGGGGCAGAGCCTGGACCTGTGGGGTCCAGGAACCATTGCAACTGTTCCTCCCCATGAGCTGGCAAACTGAGGGGAAAGGAGGCTGAGCAGTCGTGAGGATATTTGGGGTGCCCCTGAAAGCCTTGCCTGTAGGTAGACCCCATTTCCCTCAGGTATCCATCCACTCATTACCATCTACCTGGACTGGAGGTAAATTCTGCCAGAGGTACCCAGCCCAACGCTGAGCATCAACACCCCAGAAAGGCAGAATTTTTCTGTGCCTTAATCCCTTTTGAACTTGTCCTGTCTCCTTTGTTCTCCCATTTTAATGATTCCATTTGCTCCACTGCCCCTCCCCCACAGCCATCACAGATCAACCCCCATAGCAGGGAGCCCCTTAATTGGCAGCAATGGTGCCAAGGCTCAGCTGTGCCGGTGGAGAGGCATTTAGCGGTGATTGTGCTGGATGGAGGGAGGGAGGGACTTCTTCAAAACCGAGTAACTCCAGTAGCTTGTTCAACGCGATTCGAAGGTGATAAATCGGCCCTGATTTTTTCGTCATTTCTTTCCCCTGCTGGATCTTCTGACAAGTGGCCACTGCTGAGATTGCTGGAGGGGACAGAATTACTTTCAACTGCAGCTCCTGCCTTCTTGCCACCTCCCTCTGTTCCCTCCTCCCTGCAGGAGCTGCCACCACCTTTGACAAGGCCAGCCCCAGGGCAGGAGGTGCTAAGAGAGCCAGGGCAGCATCTCTGAGGATCCAAGTGCCCAGTCTGCTGAGTTGTGAAAAGAAAGATCTGGAAAGAAGGTAGGGTGCATTCATTCACTGGAACATGGTTGTGGGGCCTAAGGAGTGGCCCCAGAAGTTCAGGCTCTAGGAACACTCTGCCTCCTTCCCTCCCTCTCTTGTCATGTGATTCATTCATTCCACAAGCATTTCTTGAGCAACTGCTATGTGCCCAGGCACTATACTAGGGAAACATAAGTAAATTAAACTGACAAAAATTACGGCCCAGTAGATAAAGGGGAGACAGAGGCAATAAACAATCCATATAATAAATCAGGAAATTATACCTACTTAGAGGATGTTGTGTGTTATAGGGAAAAAAAAAAAAAAACCTAAGTTACAGAGGGAAAAAGTGATTGAAGTGGGAAGATTGCAGTTTTCAAT
Organism: Macrotus californicus; assembly: GCA_007922815.1. Classification (NCBI taxonomy): domain Eukaryota; kingdom Metazoa; phylum Chordata; class Mammalia; order Chiroptera; family Phyllostomidae; genus Macrotus; species Macrotus californicus. The sequence goes on along the minus strand of VMDR010005300.1, from coordinate 16,175 downwards.
ACGGTAAACAAGGTAGAAGATAGTGGGTACCTTTAACTGGCAGAGCAAAGCCCTGAAGGCATTCACTAATTCTCTCAAAGGCTCATTCATTCATTCACTGAATTAGTCTCCCATTCAACAATTGCTCTATTCACTCACTCACTCTCCCATTTGCTTGCTCACTCCCTCATTCAAACACTCCTCCATGAGCTCAGTCACCCAGCAGTGTCTCAGACCCTGAGCCCTTGCCATTTCCGCCCCACAACGTGCCCCATGCTCCTTCTCTTCTGGGCCTTTGCATCAGTGGTTCTCATAGCCTGCGATGTTACTTCTGCTCATGTCCACCTGCAGCGCTAGGTCTGCAACCAGCCCCACTAGGAAGCGCCTGTGACTTGCAGTCTGGGGAAGGGCTGCAGCTCAGGGTTTCCGCACTTGGTTCTCTCTCTCACGGCATTGTCACAGCAGTCGGCTCCTTAACCTGACACTCCCATAAGACCATGATCCCCTTGAATTTGGGACAATGTCCTACCCCTACACCTGGCATCATACTTGGAACACAATAGATATTCAGTAAATATTTGTAAAGTCAATCAACTGCCAACCAACCAGGGACACGCTGCTTGGCGGGGGGAGAGTGCATCTGTGCTGAGCAGCCCATGCGCCAGCGGCTGGAAAGACCTGAGCAAGCTCCACACGGACCCAATAGGGCCAACGTTTTTAACTCACTTCATGGACGAGGACACTGAAGCACAAAGAGGTCAAACGTCCTGCCAAAGATCCCTTAGGCTCAGCTGGAATTTTTCCCTCGTCTGCCTGATCCCAAACCCTGCTCTTACTACACCCCTGTGCTGCCTCCCTTAAGACAAGTAAAGTTCATCTGGCCAGTTTAAGCATGAGCCTGGAGGTGTGAGACCACATTCACGGGGTCCTCAGCCCCCACCTTAGCTCTCTGCTGCTGGCTGATATTAGATGGTTTTCCTGATGCTGCATTTAAACGGGGCCAGACCTCCCCAAGACCATGGAGCCCTGGCCTCAGACCTTTCAACTGGTAATTACTCTGCAGCCACAGTGTGAGATCATCCATTAACCTGAGGCCAAAGTGCACCCTGCTAATCAGCCAGCTCTGATGCCATCAAGCAGCTGGGCTGATTGCAGACCTTAATCACGGAGGGACAGGCACAATCAGACTGTCCAGCCCTCCTCCAAGCCCGAAGGGAAAGAAAGTTTTATTATAGTGGGGCTGACATTTGGCAGCTTCTGCAAAGAGAGGTTGCCATAGGCCATGTCGCAGCCAAGACTCACTTAATAACCAAGCAGGACCAGAGGAGGGGGAGCTTGGTCGGGCCAAGGTAGAAAGACGATGCAGGAGACAAAGATCAAGGGAAGGAAAGGAAGGGGACTTTTTGAGCACCATGGCCCAGGCACTGTGCTGTGTGCTTCACTTCCCTTGCCTTTAATCTTCAGGTAATGTTTCAAGCCCCATTTACAATGGCGACGCTGAGGTTCAAGTAAATTAAGACACTTTCCAAGATCATACAGCTGGTAAAGGACAAAGCTAAGACTCCAAGGCTGAATTTTTTTATGGCTCCAAAATCAGTGCCCTTTCTAACCCCTCGAGGTATGGAACTGGCAGGCTGGCTGATTTCCTCGTATTAGGGGATGACAAAGCTGTTGATGTGTAAGTTGAGACTAATGTGCAATGCCTGTTCCAGCCACATTTGCATTTGAAGAGAAGTATGATTAACCTGAAGAAGAGGCTCAATAATAGTGGGATTTCAGGCGCTGTGTTAGATGACTGGGGAGCTCCATCAGCCAGAAGGACTCTTCAGGTCTCTCTGGGTCCCTACTTGTAGCAATCCCCACCCTCCTCATTTTCTTTAATCACTTGGGCCATGAAATAACAGAAAGGAAAGCTTGAAGCCCTGTATTCTTCTTTGGAGAATAAAAATAAAAAAGAAGTACAAGGTTCATGGGACAAAGGTAAGAGATGTCCACTTTGGAGCACCTTGGTGGCCCACCTTGGTGGCCCAGTGTTGGGAAGGAGTCTTCAGCCTTGAAGAGAAAAAGATATTTAGAAGTAATGTACCATGAGGCATTGCACCTCATGGCCAGCACAAGATAGGCCAGTAACGTCATTCCGTTGCCCACACTGAAAGGGTGGCCTGGGAACCAAAAAGTAGGGAGAAGACACATCCAAAGGGCTCCAGAAAGGTGACCCCTGCAACTTGTCCATGACTAAGGGGACTCCTTGCTTCTTCCCACAGTCCCCATGCTTAACCCATACACCTGCCCACTGGGCTCTCTACTCCTGTACCCAGTCATTCCATGTCCATCACCCTATGTGATTACTGCTTTCATAACACTTCTGTCTGAAATCACCTTCTTTTGTCTGTTTATTGATGGTCTTTCCATTAAAATGTTAACAACCAGGAAGGTAGAATCTTCTCTGACTTGTTCACAGTTGTAGATCCCAACAGCTAGACCAGTACCTGGCACATAGGAGGTGCTAGGTAAACACTTTTGAATGAATAGTGCTGAAGTTAGGGTCATGGAATGCGTGAAGAATGGGGACCCTCAGAGCAGGGGGACTAGAGGCAGAATGAGTAGTGGGATCAGGATAGTTGTCTAAAATTTGAGGTCTAGCTTCTACATATAAAGTACAAGGATATGGAAAACCACATGACAACTAGTTCCAAAGGGTCATGTTTTTTTTAAATTTCAGTATGTTTATTGATTTTTAGAGAGAAATATCAATGTGAGAGAAACATCAGTTGGTTGCCTCCCATACACACGCCCCAACCAGGATCAAACCCACAACCCAGATATATGCCCGGACCAGGAATCAAACCCACAAACTTTTGGTATATGGGATGATGTTCTAACCTACTGAGCCACACTGGTCAGGGCCCAAAGGGTCATTCTTGACTAGTCCTTCTATGTGTGCCCCTGTTTAATAATCTTTGCTTTCTAAAATATCTCCTGTCTGTTCACTCTTCTCCATCCCTTCCTCTGTGCCCATCTAGATTGGCATCATCACTGACCCAGACCTCTCTGCCACCTCCTCAAGGACTCTTCAGGCTCTGGCACCACCTTTTCCATGCAGCCCTCCACCATGCAGCCATAGCATCCTCTGGTTCTCATCATCCATGCTCTGAAACCTGCCGTGGTCCTGAGTTGCCTATGGAATAAAGTCCAAACTCTTCCACACATCCTCCAGAGGAACTCGGATATTCGGCCCCTCCTCGCTTCCCGACCCACCCAATGGCATTCCTACCCCAGTCCAACTGAACTCTCATCCCTCAGGCTCACCAGCCTCCTCCTGGGCTGCTGGCTTTTGAAGGTTCTTCTCCCACTGGCTCATGCACCCTGAATCCAGTCTCAGGTTAAATGTCACTTCCTGGGGGTCACTCCTTATACTTCTCCTCTCACAACACTCAGCACACTTAATCATGAGAGCTCACTTAATGTCCTCTTCCCAAGAGACTCTTCACACCCAGGGAAAAGTGCCAAGGCCTTTTGCTCTCCAGTGGTTCTTCAGTGCTGTTGTAAAGGAGGTGCTTGATTTTAACTGAATGAATGAAAGAATGAATGATTCTAAAACTGCAGAATCCCAGTTAGATCTGTGACCCCGGGGCAGCTACTTAGAGGGAGGAAGGGTCTGCCTAGCTGCCACAAACCCTGCATGGGCTGCTCTGCTTGGGCCCTGACACCTAGGTGCATTCTGTCTGCCGTCTCCTTCTTTGACCATTCTGTCGCCCTCTGCTGGCCAGAGTAACAATTCCACTGTGATGGGACAGGAACCAGGCAGATTTCCCTGTCCAGCTGTCCAGATCTGGTCAGTCTTTGCCTACCTCCCCCTAAAATTTAAATGTCAAAAAATGTACAATTTACTTATTTTTTTATTCCTTTCTAGTTAAACCCCAACTTTTTTTGAGACTCAGCAGGCACTGTTGGAAAAAATCAAGTCTAGGAGAATAGATTTAGGTACTTCTTAGTGGCCACAAAAAGAAAATTAAAATAGAAGGACATAGTTTTAGAGTCACATTTGCATCTCAGCTATGTGTTTCCCTACCTGTGTGACCTTGGGTGAATCACTTTGCTTCTCTGAGCCTCAGTTTTACCACCTGTGAAAGGGCTAATGATATCTTCCTTGCAAGATTGTTGTGAAAACCGAGATAAGCTAAGCATCTGGCCACAGTATGTGCCCAATAGGTGACTGCTGTCACTAGTGAACAGGTCACAAGCTCTGGCCTTATTCGGCTTCTCTGGCTGTGTGACCTTGGGTAGGTAGCTGCCCCTCTCTGAGCCTTTCCCACTCCTCTCACCTCCAGAGTCCTCACTAGGATTCTGCTCTCCCCAAATATGGCACAATAAGTCAACCCCCTCCTTAATGGACTCTCCATAAGCCCAACAAGATCCTGAGGTTAGGGCTGCTAACTAGATCGCAGAATCCATCCACGCATCCTGCCGCTTACCAAATATCCCTGTGACATACTCTGGTTTCTCTTCACATCGTTTAAATCTTTCGCCTTTTACCAAATAAATGTCCCTGTGGTGCCCACAGCCTCAGCAAGTATTGCCAGGTTCAAGGAGGAGGCGCTCTCTGCCCTGACTTCTTTTTCCTGTCTTAATTACAAACCCCATTAACTCAGGTCAATAGACATGCACTGAGCACCTACTCTATGCCCAGCGCGGCAGTGAGGAGTCTGATGAACAAAATGTGCTCCATCAAAACCCAGAGGCTGGGCAGGGATTCACCCAAGACTGGAGTTCGCCCTTTTTTTTTTCTCTGGACTCCTGGAACACCTGCTGTATCTGAGGTCCAGCAGGAAACCAATGGCATACTCAAACATCATCACGGAGACAAATTTAATAAAGTCTCTTATTTACAAAGACAGGGACAAGGCTAGGGGACACCAATAGGGTTACTAAAGTATTGTGGAGTCACCTCTTCTAGGACTGAGCTTAGCAGAGATCTGTCTGAGAAGGGAGGAAAGGGAAGAAAATTAGTCTAATCTCTCTCCTCCTACCCTTTGATCCCTTGCTGTTGCCTCCTGTTAGGGGAACCCAACAGGAACCCATAATGAAATCCCTAAGGGTTGGCCTTCCAGGACATAGAGCAGGGGGGATGCCAGAGAGAGAGCCTGGAGGAGCACACCTGCCTGCTATAGAGAATAGGACATGACCCTGGGAAGGACATGACCTTCCCCTTTTCACACATGAAATTCCCTCCTATGAGCCTGGGTTGTTATTTCCAGGAATGTGTCACAGAGGGGAGTTCAAGGCACAAAGTGTTATTGTCAAAACACCCAGAGTGCCCCCAAGGCCCTATTGAAATTCTGTCCCTCTCCCCAACTCTCCAGGTAGCATTACAGGAACACTGCAGCTCATATTCATCTGTCTCCAGAAGATTAAACCATCCCCTGGAAAAGGCCACTGTTTCCCAAGAGAGGAGAGCCCATTTATGCTCATTCCCTCAAGAAACTAGCTTTTCAGAAAAAAAAAAAAAAGTACAGGTTGATTTCTTCCCCAGCTTGAGAAGAAGCTGCTGCTTTTTAGGGAAGATGTGGGGAGTGGCAGTTATGTGTATCTGAAGGACTTTGTTCTTTAACTCAACCCACCCCCAAAGTTTTATTTGAGTGGGAATGTTGAGAAAAGCAACAACAATAATAGCAACAGTAACAACGGACATGTATTTATTAAACACATACAGCTTGGCACTCTGTTGTCAAACACTGTACACAAATGGTCTGATTTGACTGTCACAGCCTCAGGTTTCTATCAATAACCCCATTTTATAGATGAGACAACCGAGGCACAGAAAGGTTGAGTGACCTACCAAAGATCACACAACTGGCAAGAGGCAAAGCTGGGACTGGACCCAAGTCCAGGTCTCTCTCTAAAGCAACATTTTTCAATGGGAGACTATTTGAAAATGTCTAGAAATATTTTTGGTTGTCACATCTGGAGGGGAAGCGGTACTAATGGCATCTAAGAGTAGAGACCAGGGATATTTCTAAACATCCTACAATGCACAGGACAACCCCCAACAAAAACCCTGTCAGTGCTGAGGTCAGAAATCCTGCCCCAAAGTCTCCCAGTACCTGCTACTGCGTCCACCCAATCCCGATGACCCTTCAGCTGGGGAAAAGCTCACCAGGAGAACGGGGGCCGGGATCAGGCACTGCCTTGTTGAAAATGTTGGTCTTTGGCCTAAGAACATCAGAAAGACCCTGAAGAATTCTAAACAGGAAAGAGACGTGGTGAATTTGAATTTCAAGAAGATAACTCTGGCTGCTCTGTGTGGAGAATGGATGGGAAAGCATGGAGGGGGACCAGCGGGCAGCCTGCTGAGGTAATCCAGATGATGGTGAACTGGAAGGGCAGGGTGACGGAGACAAGTAGGTGGATTAATGATCTATTTAGAAGGAGGCAAAGTCGACAGGATTGGGTGAAAAGAAGGAAGGGTTAGAGATGACTGCTGGTCTTCTGGCCTGAGAGACAAGCTTGATTTTATTACAGACCTTTCCTGTCTCTACCTTTCCATAACGACTTCTCGAGCAAACAACTGTGTGTCTCCGACGGAGAGACCAGCGTCTGCAAAATTGCTGAAAAGAGGAGAAGTTGATGCCCAACCTCAAGGCTGCCAGGTGTGGTTGTGCAGGAAATCAATGATGTGAATGGCGCCCCCTAGGGTTAAGCAGCCTACACGGCAGCCTGCATTTTCCAGGTTATCAGTTCTGCGGCCTGAGTTCTTGACTGCGGATTGGCCATTACTTAGCAAAGCCAGAGCTTTGGGGACAAAACTACCAAAGGCCAATTCAGTCCAAGCAAGAGAAGCCTCAAGGGAGCATGGCAAGTCACTACCTCTAGTTCTTTACAAAGGTCCCTACCAATGGGGAGGAAAGGAGGTCAGAGGGGCACTGGTGTGGGAGTAAGTTTAGAGCCCATGAGTGGAAATGGTGGAGAGAAACAGTTCAGCTTAGTGAAATAGCTATTTTTCAAAGTTGCCAAGCTTTATTTAGGTTGTAATGGTCACTGATAACATATCTGACTCTATATCCCACCCCCCACCCATGCAGCCCGAGTAGGCTCCTTCCAGTCTCACTTCTTACCCTCTTCCTTCCTGTCCTTGCTATCCGTGGGGGCCTGGGAGGCCAGGAAGCCCATGGCATTTTGAATGGCTTCAGTGTGGGGATCCACACCTGGAAGGTTCTCCAGGACACTCTGAGGAAGAGCAGGTTGCTTATGCCACGCAGCTGTCCCTGCAGGGCACAGAGCTGGGCTAGGCAGAATCAGCCAACATTGATACCAGTTCAGCCATGGACACATCTGAGCCCACCACAGAGGAGGAGGATGACTATGACATGGCACAGGACCCCAAATTCCTTCGGGGAAGAAGAACTCTTTAACAATGAAAGCTGTTCCACCATTAAAATGGTCTACCTTGTAAAGCAATGAGCTCATGATTCAGAAAACTCCAGCTCGGGCACAACCACCTTCAGTCAGAGGTGCAACAGGGATCTCAGCATCTGTTGGGCAGGATGTTGACCAGACCTGTTTGAAGACAGGTTCTGCTCTGAGAGCATAGCATGTCAACAAGACATGGTGCTATCTCCAGGTTGGCTGTTATGAAGCCCAAATGATATCCCAACAAACTCTTAGTGCATCTGCAGCAGCAGCTGAGAAAAGTTACACCAATACTCATGACCACATCACTTATTCAAAAACTCTCCCTGCTGGGCAGGAAACATCATCCAGACGGTTTTTGAAATGTACCAGAGATGTGCTCACAGCTGCTGACAGAACTTCAATAAACGCGTCCTCAACGTAAACACGCTTCCGCTCTCTGCCCTCTAATGAGCACGTTCTTGGCTCCCACCCACCTAAACACCTCCACATTCTCTTCTTCCATCTGGGGAGGATCAGGGAGAGAGGGTCATACATGATTCAGGAGGTGGTATAGGGATAGCCATGCCCACACCTTGAGGTAAGTCGTTGACTGCCCTGATGATTCTAACACAGGTTCTCCCAGGCCCAGAACTTTCTTCTGAGCTCCAGACCCACAGAGCCAACTGCCTGTGAAGCATCACTTCCAAGATGTCCCATGGGTACCTCAGACTCCCCAGGTCCTTAGCGCAGCTCACTGCAGCCTTCTTCACCCTCACCCAAATGTACTCCTGCCCTGGAACGCCAGTTTTCAAGGAAAGTCATCCAAAGCAGATACCTAATCCTCCTGGTGTATATTTGACTCTTACCTTTCCGCCCCTGCCTTAGTTTGGGTCTCCCCAGAAGCAAACCTTGAGAATGATTTAAATACAAACAATTTATTGGGGAGGTGTCGGAAACCCAGGGTAAAAGAACAGGGAAGTAAGATAGAGAAGAAAAGGAAATCAACCAGAGACGCATTTATCAAGCCATCTGTGCTGTGGGCAATGGAAGCTTCATTCCACATGGACACAGGAGGAAATGGTGTAGACACAGCCCCAGAGTCACATGGTGTGTTGGAGGAGGGCACCCCAGGGGGGTGTTAATTCCCTGGCACTCACATCCTGTCTTACCCACAGGCAGTTCCCAGCTTCAGAGAAAGCCTTCAGGCAAAGAGATCCAGATACTGCATTTGGAAGTAAGCCAGAAAGTAGTAGGGCTCAAGGGAGGTGAGCAGGTCATCAACTAAGTGTGCTATAACATCAACTCTGATGGAGTCCATTGCCTAAATTACTCTCCAGTATTCTAGATTCTCCCTGTTCTAGATTCCTCCATCTCCATCCAGGCCACCATCTGGCTTTTTGCAATTATCACTGACTGGTCTCCCTGCCTCCAGCCTGGTGCCCTATAAGCCTTCTCCAAACTGCAGTCTAAGTGAGGTGACATGCATCATGGGTAAAGGACGGACTTCCTGCCCCCCTTCTAGGTACACAACTTCATGTAAAACATCTCACCTCTCTGGCACCTGGTTTTGTTTGTTTGTGTGTGTGTGTGTGTGTTTTCAAGTGAAAAGTAGGCATGAAACTTGTATCTTCCTTATAGGATTATAGCAAAGATTACATGAGCTGATATAGGTGAAGTACTTAGAACAGCACCCGGTACATAGTGATTGTCCAATAAATGTTAGCTATTAAGCTCTCTATAACAAAAATGTGATATGTCACCCCTGCAAGTCTTCCCTCTGAGAACTAGACCCTGGAGAGGTGAACTTGAATAACTGCTGGAAGATTCAGAACCCAGAAAATCCTAGTGATATCCTTGGAGAATAACTTTATACCCAAGGATTGAAGATGCTATTGGTGTAGTGGGTGCCTTGGGATTTAAAGAAGCCACAAAAGTATGAATTTGTTCACCCTGGGTACTGAACCCAAGAATCAAGGAAATAGGAGAGGCCGATAGCTAAGTCCTCCCCAGTCAAGAGGAGGCAGACTTGTGATTAGAAAGGAACAAGTAAAGAAGAAAACAGTTTCCTGTCTGGTGGTAGCCCCAGTCCTGCCAGTAGAGGAGAGTCTTCAGAGTCAATATAATGCAGGATTAACATCTGTCTCCAATGCTAACTCGCAGTGTGTCTGTCTGTCTTTGGTCAGGACTTTCCCTCTCTGAACCTCAGTTGCCTGATCTAGAAAATTAAAATAATACCACATATCTTATAAACATGTTGGGAGGATTACATATTATTATTGCATACATAAACAGCCCAGGCAGACAGGTAGGGTCTCGATAAAAGCTAGATTCCATCTTTCTCTCCACTCACAATTACTCTCCTGGCCCTGCTCTCTGTATGAGCACAGTGGAAATTAGAGTACCGTCTTGGGTATTTTGAAGGGCTCATCTCACATTCCCCTCTTCCCACCTGTTCACTTCCATCACTGCTATAGCCACTACCTGTATGGTTGAAGGCTGACAACACCTCATATCTCTTGCACCATCTCTCCCTCAACTTACACCCACAGCCTCCTGACAACTTCCTCCTGACCACTAAACTCAGGTCTGGTGCACAGATATGTTGGTGCTCTTCAAAAGAAATGGCTGTTGCACTAGAGCCCTATTCACAGTGACCCTGGAGGACATGTGTGAGAGGATTCTTCCCAGTAGGTGGCATTTTGTGCAGTGTACTTGGTAGTTCACCTTGATGGAAGCATAAAGGTGCTGAGGTCTGAACATACATAGACTCCTGGGCAATGACAAAGGGTTGATCAGGGGGCTGGAAAGGGCACAAAGTTTAGAGACCAGGAATTATGGGGAAGATAGAAGAAGCATGTGAATGGATCTGTGGGTATGAAAACAAAACACGTAGGCCCTTGTCTCACATTAGTGCACACAGTAGGCCATCCAAGCAGAAGAAGCACTCAACAGCTAGACAGACAGGCTGACGCAACCAGTGGATGCCAACCAGCTCCCTTCCTCGGCCCATGACTGTTGTGCAGTGGGTTTATAAACAGAGCATCCAGGCAATAGGGATGGAGATTAAATATAGGCTCGGCAGTTTGGGCTCCTTCTCTCTAAGGCTTATCTAACTACTGCCACTGATGAATGCCTAAACTAACAGCAGCAGACACTAAAAATGAGCCCTCAAAACGACACCACGAGGACACTAGCTAGCCATTGGTGACAGATTAATCACCTTGAACTCTTTTGATTGAAGACAGGGCAGCCATCATCTGTACAGGGATTGAGATCCACTCTAGCTACCGGTCTATCATCACTGTCTGCATTGCCTCTGCCGGTGCCACCAGTGCCAATCATAGGTTTAAAGAATGTGGGACCCTATATAATGTCACCTTGGACCCCTGAAAGAGCTGAGACAATGGGTGCATGACCTCAGGATGTTTGAATATTTAAATGGTCTATTAAAGGCTCAGTTAAGGAGCCAACTGTGAAACAGTGACCTGCAGAGCTGGGGCACTGTCCTCCAGGTGAAGTATACAGTGCCAGGTCACTGGTATTTAGAATACATATATAGGTCAAGAAATCCAGGTTATAAATAGGGTTGACCTCTCTCACCCTCACTTCATGATATACTCATGGATTTGTGCTTCCCATTCCTGCAGCCTGGTTCCCATTAGACGGAAGAGGGAAACTTACTCTGAGAAGGGAAAAAAACATATTGGTATGTGTGATTGATCCAGGAAAGTCAGTAGTATAGTTCTAGTCTAAGTCTGAAGGCCTGGTAACTAGGAGAACCAGCGGTGTCAAGTTCTAGTCCAAGTGCAAAGGCCTGAGCACCAAGAGCACCAATGGGATTTACCTATCACATGGGATTCTGCATCCTCCACCACACCATGTGTAACTCTCAGTCTGAGAGCAGGAGAAATGCAATGTGTCAGCTCAGCAGTCAGGCAGAGAAAGAGGATTCTTCTTTCCTCCACCCCTTTGTTCCATTCAGGCCCTCAACTTGTTGCATGAGGCCCATCCACAGTGGAGAGGATCCTTTGCTTTACCTGGCCTACTGATTCAAATGCTAATCTCTTCCAGAAAAACACCTCACAGACACACCAAGAAATAAGGTTTAGCCAGGTGGTTGCTCATCTGTGACCCAGTCAAGTTGACACAGAGAAATGAACCACCACAATGCACAAACCTGGAAGTGTGAGGGCGTGAACAACCTCCTAGCCATCCTTCAACCAACAGGGGACAGAAACTAGAACATAAATATCCCTCCTTCTGACTGACAAGCAGACAATTCTGAGGCAGTCTATATCGGTGGTCCCCAGCCGTTAGGGCACCAGGGACCAGTTTTATGGAAGACAATTTTTCCACAGACTAGGGGTGGGGGATGGTTTTGGGTTGACTCAAGCTCATTACTTTCAAGCTCACCTCCTGCTGTGCAGCAGCCGGGTTCTTCACAGTCCCAGACCAGCACCGGTCTGAGGCCCAGAGGCTGGGGACCCCTGCTCTATCTACATAACTCCTCCAGGATCCCCACAGGACTGAGCCCTAACTGCCCAACGTACCAACCTGGTCAGTCAGACGTCCTGCAGCAGGCTTGCGTTACTTCACTCCTTCTACCCTGCTCCCTTTTGATCCTTAGGATCACTTTCCAGAATAAGCTACCCCACTGTAAACTGGCTTGGGAAAATAACCCGACCTCTCTGAGCCTCAGTTTTCTCTTCCATAAAAGGGGGATAACAATTGCCGCCCCCCCTCAGGCTGCGATAAGCAGAAGTGCCAATCACTGGGCCTGGTACCAAGAGACGGGCTCAGGCAGGAACTGGGAGAATCGAGACAATGGATGAAGCACTGGATGACAACTTCTTCCACAAACTATAAAAATGGCTTGTTTTCATCTTGTTCCATGTTTAATTCTGCTTCATTTCCACTAGGCACCCTTCACACAAACATACCAACTGGTGCGCTTTTCCCTTGAGTGAGAACCAGGTTGGGGAGGGGAGCTAGCATTTCTCTGCATTCCTATTGGTTCCTGTTCAATTATTCATCAGCTCTTTTCCAAGGAGAGACCCGTCCCCCAGTGAAGATTCAGTTGCAAATGCTGTCTAGGAAAGAGCTGGACCAGAGTTCCCCCAAAACAGGGCCCAGCAGTGACTCTTTTGTTTCAGAGTCACCTGGCTGTGCCTCTGAATTCTTTAGGAATGGGATTTGGTTTTCATCAGTTTTGACATCCCTTTATCCAAAGCTTTGGATGCTACATTCACAAAGGGCTCATGAATAATGCATGGTGACCTGGAAAACTCCAGGCGGGTAAATTAAAGATGAGCATGAAAAACCTGGATGCTCAGGCCGAATTCAGCTGTGACCACAGCAGGCAGTTCTGCTACACAGGATCGGCTACTGGTTATCCACACTCTGCCTCAAAGGCCTGCCCCGCCTTCCCTGGGCTCTGCAATGGAGGGTCCTCCACACTGGCCCACTAACCTCTGCAGGGCTCCAGTTCTGACCTTGCCCCACAGCAACCTTCAAAGCATACTCCTCCAAAGTCTAATTTCTTCTACAGCTTATTAGAAAGTTAAAATTAAACCTAAAAACAAATGCGTGCAGCATCAGGAATGATGAATGATACAGTGTCACTTCCAAACCACATGCTCGCTGTGCTTGCGCAGAAGTGTCCGCACACACCACTGCAGTTAGAGGAAGGGGCGGAGCTACTGACATCATCAACCTGCAAGACCAGTCACGCCCAGAGCCCACAGGAGGGAACACTGGAGTGACCTGGTCTTGCTCTGGTCTCCTTGCTGTCATTGCCTGGTTGGAAAAGCCAGGGCCAAGGGCTCCCTATCTCTGGTTTCAGTTTCCCATTCTACAGATGGGACAACTGAGGCCCAGAGTAGAGAAACTGCTCTCCCAGGGTCCCACAGCAAGTCAATATTAGAGCCAGGAGAAGACCAGAACCTGTTTTCCAGGGCAGCTCTCTTCCCCAGACTCTGGAATGCCCACCACCCCCGTTCCCAGGTGAGTCACCCCGGGAGAAGGAGGGGGAAACATACTTGCAGGTGATTTAAGGCAGGATGCTTCCAGATCGCCCCGCTCCCTCTGGGTAATTTATGGATGTGTGAACAGGATGATGGGCTCACTGCTTACACCATGTAATTCAAAAAATGCAGCCACCCCAGAAAGATGGGTGAGAGGTATAAAAATATGTACATTTGATGGAGCATATATATGTGTTTGTAAATACAGTCTGTTATTGCTCAGTGTTATTATATATCCATCATCTTTCTTTGGGTTATTGGAAACATAAAAATCTTAAAGCACTAAAAACACAAAGAACGATAAGTCACCCAGGAAAGTATATCTTCTTGGGGATGATTTTATGTCGGGAACAGTTTGTGCCTCCTGAAAATAAAGTCCTTGTACTGCCAGGGAGGGAAGAGGAGACAGAGGGTGGGGCTGTAGGGCGGTCCTTAGAAGTCCCTGGGCAAAAACCAGTCTTAAAGGGGTAGACGGCCAGTGGGTCAGGGGCAAAAGGCAGTGGGCACAGGGTCCAACCCCGCTGAGGTTCCACCATCTGGACAAGCAATGAACTTGTATGCTGGTTCCTTACCTATACACTGGGGATCAGAGTGCCCACTGGCTCCACAGATACTAGTTTCCTCCCCCTCAGCCCACCCCGTTCTAAGCAAGCGTCAAATGTGGCCTCGCAAAAATGACTTTGATGTATCAGCCCCCTCCCCACCCCGGATTCCTCCTGGCAGGCCAAGCAACCAAACAATGAAGTGGAACCGTAAACTAGATTCCAAGCAGCAGACACAGTCAATAACACAGGCATGATTTTTAAGTGAAATTAATGATTTTTCGAATATAGATTTCCTCTCCGTGCCCTTCCTTCCAGAACTTCGGCAATTCATGCTTCTACACGCATTTGGTGATGTTGCTGAGGCCTGGGGTTCTGTTATTAGTCAAATGTTAAGGAGACCTGGAGGGGATGCGGGGGTGGGAGGTGAGTGGCAAGGTCACGTGAGCAGAGGGTGCTTTCACAATGACAGTGGAGGACATGGAAGCGTGGAGACTGAGAACGGTGGACTAGAGTGATCCAAACCCTGGCCCTCTGTCCCCCTGTGCCTGTCCGTCCTCCACTCTGCCTTCACCTTGCACATCTCAGTATAAGGGTCTGGATTGGATGCTCTTTAAGGTCCCCCTAGGACATCACTTTCAGCATGAGGTGGGGGTGATACACATTCTCTTTTACTCACCTCCGAATCCCCATCATGTGAAGTACCAGAAAAGGTACTCCATAGTAGAGGCTCAGTAAACATTTGTTTTATTAATTAATTTTGTGTTCTTTAGAAATTCACTTAAGTGACCCCAGAGGTAACAGACCAATTGCATTCATGGCTGCAAATAATGGCGTCCCTGTGTCCCACCTTTGCAGTTTGTTACCCATGAGACTCTGGACTCAGCCACGTGACTTGTTTCCACCAATAGGAAAGTAGCAGATTTGGTACCCACAGAACCTTGCAAAGATCCTTGTGCTTTTCCATCTCTCTCTCTCCCTCTCTCTCTCTGTCACTCAGACCCTGCCCCTGCTGCAACCAAGCTGGGTGAGCAGTGTGTGGAGAAAAGATGAGGTGCTCCACCCACAGCCATGCAGACCAGACAGCCCCGAACCAGCCAACTGACCTCAGGCATGCCAGCCAGCTCAGCCCCTCAGCCAAGCCCCACCCACCCAGAGCAGCAGGGCCTCCCAGCCAACCTCACAGGCAATAACAAACAGTTATCTGTCATGAAGAAAAAGCTAACTGATACACTAGGTTGTAAGTGATTTCATCAAAAACTTAGCAGACCTAGGGAGGGCAGAGCAGCCAGGCCTCAGGCAGAGCAAAGGAGCCCTGCTCTGAGCTGGCAGTGGTTTGGCTGTTCTCTCCTATCCATGTTTCCGCTCTCTTGGTGCTGCCCACCAGCACCCACACCCTCTATCTAGACATGTCCCTTCTGCCCTCGTTCCTTAGGCTTACACCTATGCGTAGGACCCGCCACCACCACCACCAGCCTCTCTCTGCACCTGGGTCTTTCAGCCTGGGCCCCTGCTGCTAAGCCAATGCCACTGCTGTCCTCTGCTCCTGCACTCACAGTGCAGCTCAGTTGACAAGAGGGACAACCAGCGATGCTATGTGAATATATGCATATATACACATGTGTACATACATATCTACAGATGCTATGTGAATATATGCATATATACACATGTGTACATACATATCTACATATGCGTTACATACACATACAAATGCATGTGTAGGGGTGTGTGTGTGGGAGAGAAAGATGCTTAAGCCTCAGAACAGTGATTAAGCTAGATGGCTTATACAAATCTAAGATTCTTAAGTTCTCTCCTCTGAGGGAATCCCAGAGAGGAAAACTAATCTTGCCAAGTTCATTCTGCAAGACTCAAACTCAGTTGTTCTGACTCTTTATCCAGAGCGTTCCCCAATACACTATATTAAATTTCCTCACAGTCCGATCCCTGGGAAACGTGGGAGCAGCTTCAGACAGAGCCACAGCAATTATGCGGGAGAACCTGCCATTGCCCCTTGTGAATTCCCCCGTGGGCACGCCTGGTCCTCACAGGCCGGAAGGAGCGCCAGCCAGTGTCATATTATTTACTAGATCTTTCACACAGCACCTAACAACAGGTCTGCTCGTGATAATAAACTCCGTTCTGACATATCACCAGCTTAGGAATGCTCGGCCCCAATTTTCAGGACAAAATGAGAGGTCCCACGGGAGTGGGGGCTCCAAGGCTGTTGGGAGCAAAC
>VMDR010005299.1:40685-52779 GCA_007922815.1 Macrotus californicus | reverse complement strand
ACTAAAATAAGACATTTTCCTATTAATTATTTTTCTAATAGTGTTTAAACAAAATAGTTCTCATTAGTGATTTCTTATCACATATATGTTTTAATTACGATGTTTTAAAAACTGGGAGTAACAGAAAATATCATCTCTAAATAGCTTTTAAAGGGAGGCTCTTTATTATTTACATCATAAAAAGTTCAAGGCAGGTCAGCCACTTGGTTGTCAACTTAGTGGCTCAACAATGTCACGAATAAATGCCCATCTTTTCATCTGCTTACTTTGTCATCTGTGATGTGCGAGCTCATTCCCCTTATGGTCACAAGGTGACTGCAGAAGCTCCAGACATCACATTTTCAGAAATCACTGCCATGTGGAAGAACAGGTAGTATTTCTGCCTTATGTTTCTTTTTATCCAGCATGAGGAACATTCTCTGTGTCGTCAGCCATAGTGGGTTAAATGTTCAACCTTAAACCAATTCTTCGGTCCCCAGTAGTTGTACCAAAATGACCAGCTTAAGCAACTATGAAAGAGGGATGAGTAACATTAAGCTATAAAAAAGGCACAAAAAAAATAAAGTAAACCTGGAAAAACCATTCATGTCTAACATATTATCACAGGCTTTCAAGCCAAAAACTTAGGTGGGCTTTTTTGATGATATAAAAGTAAACCTCTGAGCCTCAGTTTCTATTTTTTTTAATCCATCCAGTTGCCTCCTTTGTGAAGATTATATAAATTATTATATAAATAATACATCCAGCTTCTCTGAGAGGTGCTATATATGTTAATCTGCTCTCTCTGCAAGAGTGTAAAAAAATTTTCAAAATAAGTCGAGAAAGCTGAGTAATATAAATTTTAGACCTTGAATATCCTACACTTTCTGACATTCCATTTCAAACCCTGCAAAGTACTCCTAACATGATCTTGATGAATCTAGAGCTATGACAACACTTTAGTATAAACAATTCTAATTTTCATATTTAAAATGGGTGGTAAAAGTTGCATCAGCCTAAAAAATACAGGTATTCAATAGATGCCATAAAATTCTACAAGTGTCTCCATTCATTGATTTTGTTTCAAACAGATTACAAAGTTCATACACTATGCTGGATGGGTGCTGGGAGTGAGTAAAAATTGAGAGGCAAAAGTTCTGCCTTCTCAAAGCACCTCCACATCTTTGCTCTATCCATGAATATTAATTTCCTTGGTAAATTTCCAACTAATGCCTTATCCCTGAAACTCAACTGTTTCTTCCTTTCATAACACTTAAATTTTCAATTACAATTGCCATACAATATTATATTAGTTTCAGATTTACAATATTGTGAGTAGACATTTATATACTCTATGAAGTGATCCCACCAGGGTAAGTCTAATGCCTGTCTGATATCTTACATAGATATTACAATATCATTTACTTATTTCCTACGTCGTGCATTGTATCCCTAAGACCGTTTTTATAACTGGAAATGTGTACATCTTAGTCTCTTCCCCTTTATCACCCTCAACTTTTTCTTTATACTCTTTTTCCTGTAGGAAATACAAAAACTCAAAAAAAAAAAAAAAAATCGAATTCGTTTAGTTGCCTTCCTTTACTTCATCACTAGATGGCGCCCAAAGAACCTATTTCCCTCCGAATGACTGGAAAAAGTACAGATAAAACCGCTGCTAGCTCTTCACCGCGTGAAACGGACAAGATCTCTGCTGTCTAATCTCTATTTTATTTACCTGTTATTTGAGAAAAGATGCACAGATGTTTTTCATTATCACTTGGCACTCACAGTTAACTTTAAAAATAGCCTTTTCAAGTCCACTGCAATTTGGTGAAGACACTGCCTTCACAGTAAGTCATTCGTATTTCTTTATCTCACACAACAGTAGTTATTTATTTTGCCCTTTTCTTACTCTGATGCATACACTGCTTTGCTTCTTAAAAAAAGCTCCTGAGTCATTCTCTTCTCTTGAGAATCAGAGAGTGACCAAATGCCATCCCTGCATTCCCTGCTCAGGGTTCTGCCACAATGTGCTGTCAAAGAGGTTTGTGACAAATTCCCCCTTGACCTCTGCCTTCTGGCTACTTCTGAGTTTTCACAGCATTTGTATCCCTTTTAGGTTTCTGGGCCCTGACAGAATCTAGGGAACCAAACTTTGTGTTTATTGTCATGAAAAAGTCATCATTTCCCAAGCTCAATTTAGAGAAGGGAGAAAAAAGAAGAAAACCACCGAAAAGAGAAATTAATTTGGCTGAGTCAAAGTCCAGCTAAAGAAATGCAAACCCTTTCCTGAGCCTTCTGTGTTCTATAATAAAATCTGGGGAAACTTCTCTGTCCGCAAGTCAAGAAATGCTGGCTGACGGTTTATTAAAATTGTTTTTTGCAGGTATAGCATTGAAATCCATGTTTATTTATTTGTGTGTGTGAATGCACGTGCATTTATGTCTGTGTGTGACAGAGTACACACACACACAGAACCTCTCTCTTTGTCACCTCCACCCAATGCCACAATTACTCAACTGTAGAAACAAGGCTCTTCATGGGCCTCGCTTTATAGAACTTGAATCGAGGTCTTTGATCCATTTTCCTCACCAATTTTGTTTTTCCCCCTAAGGATTATGTCCTGAGCTGAAAGTTCAGCCTTTTCCTACTGTACCTGGACTGTAACTCAGGATGCTTTTTACAGACAAAAGTCCTCCTGGACCTAGCTGTCGTTCCACCTGCTATTTGTAAATAGTATATAGCCTAGCAGCCTAAGGTGGAGGTAAGAGTTTCCATATCCATTTGTTTTACAGACTCAGTATGTCCTATAGTTTTGCTTCTTTTTATTTGTTCACATTATCCATAATATCTCCTGGGGCCTTAGGGGTTGGCTTGCGCTCAGGTTTTGAGCTTGTTCATTTGGTCCCTTTTTCTCTGCTTTCAGTTTACTAGAGAAGGTGCTGGGTGGCCAAAGAGGCGACTGCAATCCTCAGCTAAGACACACTCTTTAGAAAGGAAGGCAGGAGCCTTTGCCATAGAGCAAATACAACAGACTCCATGGGTATGATGTCTCTTTCCTCAATCAGTTAGAGGGAGGAGCTTCCAAACTTAGGGTGCATGAAAAAGGGGACTGTGGACAATGACCTCACAGGGCGATCTGATCGAAAATACCTGATTAAACAGGCCGTGCTGGGTCACCACCTCTCAGGCATTTAACTTTTTTAGTAAAAAGCCTCCCTTTGCTTTAGGCAAGCCCTGTCCACTGTTTCTATAAAACTGTGTAAACATAAGGTCCAAAGGTCCCCTTTTCAGGGCCCTCCTTTTAAAGTATGATCATCCTCTAGAGAGCACTGAATCTTAAATATTACATAATCCAGTCCCTGCCTTGGTTGCTGCTTCCTTCACATAATCTTCCTTAGTTTCCTCCTTAATTCCAAATGCATTGAATAAAAACTACAAAGCTGATATTCTCTGGAGTATTTGAGATCTCCCTCCCCAGAATATGTCATCAGTTTTTGCCTCAAATTACCTTATAAAAATTCTCAACAGGTTTGGATATTTCTTACTTCAACATTAGAATCCAACAATCAAAGGTGTGTTTTTATTTAGAAAATTTGGAGAGTTACAGAAACTCACAGTTGGAAGACATATATAGAGTCATACAGAGCCTTGGTCACCCACCCTAGCTGTTCTGCAACAGGATCTCTGGAGAACTACAAATTTCTAGCTCACCCCTAGATTACTGACTCATTTAGAACAGTGCCTGGCCTTGAGGTTATGCTCAAAAAATAATATTCTTGTTTGGATAATATTACTCAAAATAAACATTTATTTGAGAAAATTATTACCCTAATTGAAGATAGGAAAATTGAGGCTCATACCATTTAAACAGCTGATCCAAGGTACAGAGTTGGTAAATGTTAGAACTAAAATTTAATTCCAGACCAGGTGACTTCAAGCCCATACCTCTCACACTTCGGGACGCTGCTTGAATACCTCAAGTGATGGCTGAAGTCACTACTTCCAGAGGCCCCGTGTTTATCATTGGATATTTCCGACACAAAACAGTGACAGTGTGACGATTTATGAAGCCACGACTGAGCCTCCATTTGTTGAATCCGTATTCATGGCGGTTGCTGCCCTTAGCAGTGTGCACAGCTGTTTGCTCATTATATACTGCAAGTTCAATGTTGTTGTCCCTACTTCTCAGACAGGGCACCTGAGACTCCAAGTGGTTAACTGGTGTTCCACACTTACACAGTTAGTGTGTGGTGGAGCAGGTGTTTGAACTCCTGACTCTCCGACTCTATCATTTCTGTGCTTAACCACCATCCTCTGCCTCCATTCACCGCTTCTGGTTTTCCTTAAGGGGCCACAGATTGTACCACTGAGTTCTCTGTGCCAAGTTAACCTTTTGGACATTTGGGGGGGGGGGGAATGAAATGTTGTCATTTTCTAGTTTAAATATCCAAGCTCCTTCCAGAAATCCAGACAGTGGACATGATCTCTCTTGAGGTTTCTGCTCAGAATGTTCCACAGAAGTCTTGACCGTTCACACTGTGCCACCCAGAACACGCCAGACTGCTCCCGAAAAGACCGACTCCTGCTCTCAGGCCGTAGGTATTGCTAAAGCATTCGACACACGAGAGTCATTAGCAAATTACGGTGGTCTGTGTTCTGTTTTAAAAGCTAACATGACAAAGGAGGTTTTGTTTTGGATTGTTTTTTTTTTTTAATTTTTTCTACCTTTGGGTTCTAAGGATAGTTTGAGGAAAACCAAAAACTTAATATTTGAAATGTTTGTGCTAATTTCTTCACAAGCAATAGTTTGTCCAAGCACAGTTTTCTAAACTAGCAAAACAAGTAATTTCTAAGAAAAGGAAATAGATTTTTCATCCAGACAGGTTGTTCTTAATTAAAGACTATTTTGGTACATTGGTACTTAAATGAGGGATCAAAAACCTGTTTGTACTCTAATCTAATATGCATTTGCACAGAGAGATACTACAATATGCACCTAATTAAATCCTACAATTTTAAATTAAATTGTATTTTATTTATCATTTTTGTTCTTTTAATTTAATTTATTCAAATTAAATTTTATTTTATTTATTTTATTAATGTATTTGAATTCCCTTTATTTCTTGAGGACAAATAAGTTTTTTTTTTTCTACAGAGCAAGTGGTTGCGGCTGTCTGTGTTAGAAATATCCAGACCCATACAGGAATTTTGTACGAGTTTATCTGAGCCAAAATTGATGACATATGCCAAGGAGCAAGATCTCAAATGCTCCAGAGAATAGTAGTTTTGCAATTTCTTTTGTGCATTTGAAGTTAAGGGGGGAACCTAAGGAAGATCACACGAAGCTGAGAGAAAGCGAGGCAAGGATGTG
Organism: Macrotus californicus; assembly: GCA_007922815.1. Lineage (NCBI taxonomy): Eukaryota > Metazoa > Chordata > Mammalia > Chiroptera > Phyllostomidae > Macrotus > Macrotus californicus. The sequence goes on along the minus strand of VMDR010005299.1, from coordinate 47,426 downwards.
TTGCGGGTTAGTTAAGATGTTTTGCTCTCTTGCTTTTGGGAGGCGGAGCCTGAAAGGGCAGTCAGGTATTAGAAGGAGGAATTTGAGGGGGGCTTTTCAAATATGTGCTTACCTAGATGCACAGAAACTATAGAAACGGCTGGCTTAAGGCAAAGATAAGCTTTTCACTAAGGAAGCTATAGGCCAGGGGCATGACTACCCACCAAGACCTGAGAAGTTAGGAGTTTATGATCTGATCATCCTGTGAAGTTACTTTCCATATTACCCACTTTTCTTCCACGCTGTTCAGACGATTTCCCTCAGGCCACGTAACTTCTCTTAATAAAAGGTGTTTTATGTTATGGAAAAGAAAAATCTCTTTAGTAGGGGAAATGATGTAGGTTTCCCTTTAAAAGCTTGAGCTTCATTATTTTTAATCATTTGAATTGACTCAAATTGCTTTAGAGTCACCTTTGGAAATCGGTAAGATGTTTTGGTGGAGAGAGAAAAAGATACTGGAATAGATCCTGGGAGCTTTAAGATCTTTTCTTATGATTCTCTTTCAAGATGATCAGAAAAGTTGGATGCAGGGAACCAGTCTGTCCTGGTTGTCTTCTTCATGAGGGTTTCCACTGCACAATGAAAAAATGTGTCCAGTCACATGAGCAGTAAAAAACAAAAACCAAAACCTACATAGTGGAACTGTTTTCAGTCTCTATGCCTTATCTGCACCAACTTCAAAATGTCACTACTAAATAAGAAACTCTACATTACTAACATGAAATCTCAGTTTCTAAAACATGCATAGGAATTAAAGATCCATAGCCCAGATGCTGGTACTAATCTTTCTGTTTATTTGATATATGAACTTAGTTTGTTTTCGATTTGTTTAAAAATCATTTTCGTGCAGATACTTCAAGCACTTGGGTCATTTTCCTAATCTTTTCAGTTACCACGTCAATAGCTAGTCCTTCAAATTTTTCCTATCAACAAAGCCCAGGTATTTTATTCCTTGGAAGAATTCAGTTTCTAACTTGTACCTTTGACTCAGCAGTGTCAGGAATGGGCCCTAACTGATGAACATTTCCCAGCACAAACTCACCCCACTTAATGCAGAGGGATTCGTTTGGGGAGAAATGTGTGACTCAACAAGATGCAGTGAGAGACTGAATCCGGCAGTTTGTGTGGGAGTCACGGTTTACTCAAAAGCAGTGAGGTATGAGGTCCTGTGGGTTGCCTACAGCTTCTGGGAAGTACCTAAAGCCAAACGAACACTTCAGAAAAAAATGAAAGAGAAACAGAATGCGGACAACGGTGCTATGTGTTCAGGCTTTGGACCAAACTCTACTTCTACACTTTAGACTTCACAGCAATGGGAACCAATACATTCATTTTATCATTTAAGTCTCCTTGAACCAGGTTTTCTATAGCTTATAAATAACTTTTCTGAGCCTTGGTTTCTTATGATAAAGAGATGTTAATGTTACCCACCTCATCGAGTATTCATGATGATCAAATCAGATAACATTCTTCATAAAGCAAATGGTATGTGCTGAGTATTCAGCAACTCTAATCATTTTCCTTGACTTTTCCTCTTCTCCTCTTACAGGCTTCTGGGTACTGATAAGTCAGACCAATGTTCCATGGATCCAGGGAGTGTTCGGAGAAGGGAGTGGTGCAGGATAAGGACTGAGGTCATTACAAAAGCCACAATTACCAGTGGCTGTCCTTAGCCCCAACTACTTTGGTCCTTCCCAAGGAGCTTCAGCAGCCCGCAGCTGGGTGTGTATCAGGGAGAAGAACCCTGCCAGTTCTGCAAGGTAAGCAGTAAAGCCAGTGGCTAGACAAGCCAGGATTTTCTAAGAAGCACAGGACGGAGGAGCAACATTTAAACCCTGCTAACTACTCTGTTTTCCTAAAACATAAAGCTTATTCAAGACAATAAATTTCGAGGGCAGATATTTAAAGATGACTCTTGTTCAAAACTTTATTTGACAGAGGAGAGAACAGGTCCAGAGTGGCAACGAGACTTGCTGGAGCCCCGGGACCAGCTGAAGGCAGAGCTGGGACAGCTGACCCACAGTTCATGTTTTCTTGGACAAGTAGACAGTACTCAAGCCTGGCCCCTGCTTAACAGATGCCATGTCACTTTCCATTACAAACCGAGTCAGGCACACACACACACCCATCCAGTCTAACAAGCGCAGCCAGTTTTCCCAACGGCAGCACAATTGTCATCTGTGAGTCAGCATCAGGGCTCAGGGACACATTGCCCTGTTGCTGCACATGCACCAGGGAAGTCATGGGACAGGGCGTGGCTGATGTCTCAAACTCGGCGGTTTCTCAGTCTCAGCACTGTTAACCATTTTGACTGGATAACTCCTTGTGTAACAGCAGAGGGTGAATGGGGAAGGCGTTTCCTAGCATATTAGGCGATCTCCCTGGACTCTACCCACAGATGCCAGTAGCACCCCTTCAGTTCTGACAACTAAAACTGTCCCCACATATTGTCAGATATCCCTGGATGGGGGGAGGAGAGGACAAAAGGGACCCACTGAGAACCACTGCTGCAGAGAACAGTCTTTTCCCACCGGGCGGTCCTTAACCCATTTTCTGTCATAGTCCAGTCCTAAATGTAAGGAGGGGAGGACTGGACATAAGAAGTGACATGTAAGATGTGAAGTATGTCTTCTCAGGCAAATTAAAAAATTATCAGGCTTCTATGGACATTATTACTTCATCTGAGAGTATTCCAGGTTGAGAGCAAAGACTAATCCTAAAGGCGTCTGATACCTTGTTACTACCACAACAATAAGAAATTACACACTAAGTTAACAAAATTGAATGGGAAGATAATGCCTGTGAGTGCAAGGGAATGATGACAAGAGGGAGCCCATGGAAAGTAAGGGGTTGAAAACTGCAGGCACACACTAGATCCCCTTCAAATTCCTGGTCCTTGTTTTACCTGGGATGGGCTTACTGAGGGAGCAGACGACGTTTCCCTCCTGCCAGCCTCTGCCAAGCCCCGTGGTGCTCTGGTGCAGAACTCTGCAGCAGAAGCTGAGATAGACACTGGAGCAGCAGAGGAATAGCAATGAGATGTACAAATATGGGCAAAAGAAACACACGAGAATTCGCAGGAGAAAAACATACAAACGACAAGGGGGTAGGTAAAAGTAAAGCTTGCCAGAGGAGTCTAGCCCCAGTCCCAGAAAAAAACATCTCTTCAAATTAAATTGTCTCAGCATGGATTATTTTTGTAAAACTAATTTACAGTATTTCTCTCTTAGAAAGTTTTGCATCAAAACAGGGATTGTGTCACTGTCCTTCAGAATACTTGACCATGTCAGATTTGCATTGTTAAACCTGATACTACGAGAAATGACACCAAATGCTGTACCAGTCATCCATATTCAGTCCTTCCGAACACCATGATGGTTCTTCAGTTCCAAGCTGTCCTTGGAGTGAGCCGCAGCTCAGCAAAATACAAAAGGTTTCCTTTCTGCCTTACTAATTGTCTGGGACACATTCTTACATTTCATTTTTAATCATCTGATGCTTTTCAGATTCTCCAGAGCATGCCTTCAGTAGTACAAGAAATGAGATCCAAGATTTCTAAGAGCCTTATGCTTCCTTCTTTTCGTAGCTGATAACGTGCTGTTTCTGTCTTGCACTGGGTACCAGATGTAGAGCGGACAGCATAAGGAGAGGAAAACAAAAAGCTATTCATGGAAGGGCCAGGTTCATGTGCAAGTGAAAATATTTTCCCCAAACCAAGAAGCCTCTTCCTTTAAAAACAACCAAAAAAAGAGTATCCACTCATTTCAAGTGCAGAGCTAAGGCAATTTAGAATGATTTTCACCTTGGGACAAAAATCTTAAGTGGAAAAAGCACTGTTAGAACAGGTCTGAATGGCAATTTTTGGTAGGGAGAGAGGGGAGCAGATACAGACAAAAAAAGGAAACTTCCAACTCAGAAACTTCTCTAGAATTATGAATGTGCTTCCATATTGAAGAACTGTAAAATTAATGATATTGTATTATTTTATAAAAGCTTCTGGTTCACTGTTTCTGCACAAATAATAAAGATGTACAATAACAATGATGACAAAGACCCCAAGTCAGTACTTTTACCATAAGTAAGGAAGTGTCTCAGTGGTTCTCAAACCTAATGGGAAACTCAAAGCAGTGTGGGCCCCTCTGAAAGTCCTGATTCAGTGTTTCTAGGAGAAGGTTTAGAACTCTGTACAGACCACTGTCTCTCTAGATTATTCTGATGCTTCGTCAGGTTTAGAAAATGACTGACTATCTAAATGTGCCCGTTTTATCCAGTGCAAGGTCATTGCTCCTACCTGATGTGCTCTCACCTTTCGGGAGTCATACAGTGTTTTGTTGAGCTGATGAAAACTATTGGCCTCCCCTCTAGAAAATACCCAGGCCCAAACAGGTAAAAATTTTATGTACAATTTTAGGGTGACTATAGATTGCTGAAATCCATCAGGGAAGAACCCCTATTTGAATAATTGTCCTTGTGGTTTGTACAAGTTCCTTTTTCAGCGACTTCCCCTCAAGCTCTAGAACTTCAGGATAGACTCTATGCTTTTTGAAAGACAGTTGCTGCATTGAAAAGACCAGGTTTAAGTGGAGAAAAGGGAACCCTCATGCACTGTTGGTGGGAATGCACATTGGTGCAGCCACAGTGGAAAGCAATATGGAGTTTGCTCAAAAAATTAAAAATGGATCTACATTATGACCCAGTGATTCCACTTCTGGGAATATATCCAAAGAAACCCCAAAACACTAATTCAAAAGAATATATGCACCCCTACATTCAATGCAGTGTTATTTACGATAACCAAGATTTGGAAGCAGCTCAAGTGCCCATCAGTAGATGAGTGGATAAAAACCTGTGGTACATGTACACAATGGAATATGACTCAGCCATAAAAAAAGAAAATCTTACCTTTTAGGACAGCATGGGTGGACCTGGAGAGCATTATGCTAAGTGAAATAAGCCAGTCAGAGAAAGACAAATACCATATGATCTCACTGTTATGTGGAATCTAACGAACAATATAAACAAATACACAAAATAGAAACACACTTATAGACAGAGAAAACAGACTGACAGCTGTCAGAGAAAAGGGGGGTTGAGGGACTGGGTGAAAAAGTTGAAGGGATTAAGCAAAAAAACCCTCACAGACTCGGACAACAGTGTGGTGATTACCAGAGAGAAGGGGGTGGGGGAGGTAGAAGAGGGTAAAGGAGGGACAAATGGTGGTGGAAGGAGACCTGGCTTTGGGTGGTGAACACACAGTACAATACACAGGTGATATGTTGTAGAATTGTACACTTGAACACTTGAAAGCTACATAATTTTATTAACCGATGTCAAGCCGATAAATTCAATAATTTTTTTAAAAAAGAAAATGGGAAGGAACCCATAGAAAAAATTGCCAGTGTATGGGTACCACTTTTTGACCTCAAAATCTTTTTTTACTTCAAAATCTCTGAGGGCAAAAGGGGAAGGTCAAAGGGGGATTCTAGGAGGGGAGGGCAGAGGAAGGGAGGAGAGGGAAACCACTTCTCAAGCAATTCTGTTGTATAATAAGAGTCAGGAGTTTCTCCAGCTAGTACTGAACTACTTGAGTTCCAGAACGTACCTGGCTGCACCTCATCTTTGAGCTTATTATGTGTTCTTCCTTCTGCTTGCAACAGTTTGCCCTCCTACCCCCTTACTAAGGTAGCCTCACCTTTCTAATTTCCAAAATGAAACACCCTACTTCTCCCAGAGCTGGACTCCGTATCCCTAACCCATGCCCTCTGCTCACCTCTATCTGACTACCTTGGGAGCAGTTTAAAAGTAGGGGGTAGGGGGGTGTTTGGGGTTTGTTTGGTTTGTTTCCAGTTTTAGGGCCAAAGCCTAGTACTAAACTAGTGCCTTAAGTAGCTACTTTTTATAAGGATTTGGAGGATAAGAAATAATTCAGGATCTACATGTTGTTATATTCATACTACATGACAGTTGAAGGCTTCTTTACTTTGAAAGGCATATGACAGGGACCTTCACCCAGAAACCTGACTGTGCACATGGGAACTTTTCTGTTCGCTCAGACCTGACTCAGAAGACAGTAGCCAGACAGGAAGATTAAACAAATATTGGTTTGCTATTCAAACTCTTGCCTTTTTTTATTATTCTTCTAAGACTTTTTTTTTGGAAGAGACTATTATTTCTTCCTGGCATCTAAAGAAGTTCAAAAACTATAGTTTGTCATCCAATAGATATTAGCCATTTAAACAACTGAATGAGTAAGTGGCTTTTATCTTAGTCTGGGAAACTTGGGTCCACAGACCTACAGCTCATGAACACATAGAAATATGAAATGTGATATTTGTTAGAGTGGGTACTTTTGTACTAATGATGCCGTTTTGGACATTTTATCTTGATATACATAGTAAGAGAAAACATTTTTTTGAGCATCTTCTCTATGCCATATACTTCTCCGTACACCTGAGGTGTATTAATTCATGCACAACCCTGAGAAGAAGTTGCTATCACTGTCCCCATTTTACAGATGAGAAAACTTAAGCAAAAAGAGCTTTGTTTAACATCCCTAAAATTATATGGCTATTGAATAGAAGAGCCAGAAGTCAAAGTGTAGAATTTAAAAAGTAAAAATAAAATTTTAAAGTTTAGTAAAAAAATTACTTTCAAAAGAAACAGAGAAAGAAAGAGTGGTGGTGGTGAGGTGGGAGGGAGGGA
>VMDR010005299.1:0-40585 GCA_007922815.1 Macrotus californicus | reverse complement strand
TCTGTGGACCCAAACCAAAATGCATATCAGCATTATTTCCGTACTAAGGACCTTGTTAGAGAATTACACTGAATTAGGAAACAGACATAGGACCACTGTCCGCCTCCTGCGTGTCTCTCCGACCAAACAAGAGTTCTTTCCATCCGGGGACAACTGGATAAATGCCAACTACCCTCTATGTTTAGAGTAACGCTTCCCCAGCTTTTCTGTTTTAAATATGACCTAGATGTGTCTGTGAATTAAAAACTATCATTCTAAGGGCTAAGAATAGTTTTTGCTTTTATAATAGACAAACTAAATTTCAATAAGATAGTGTGTATTAGAAACTTAACTAGGCTGGGTGTATTTCTAGTGTGATTGCTAACAGACAATGCATTCTATATCTGAATCCCTGGGGTAAACTGAAGTACCTTTGGATAAGGTAACAATATCCCTTATCACAAAAAATTTTCTGTTACTGAACTCTTCCTTCTCAGTTGGTCTGTTTGTATTAACTTTAGCATTCTGTAGTTAATGTCATGTAAACCAGAGTAACATTTAGAGTTACAAAAATAACTGTTGCTCAAATTTTGACTGCTCACTAAGAGCTATACAATGTCCTCTGCAATTCACAGAATTAACTGTTGTCCTAACAACCATCATGTTACTCCTCGTCACAGAGGAGTAAACCGAGTCTCAGAACAATCAAGTAACTTCGGGGGTGTCCAACCTGAGGTCCGCGGGCCACGTGCAGCCCAGGATGACTGTAAATGCAGCCCAACACAAAACTGCAAATGTACTTAAAACATTATGAGATTCTTGTGTGTGTGTGATTACGTGTCGCAATGTATTTGATGCGTGGCCCAAGACAACTCTTCTTCTTCCAGTGTGGCCCAGAGACGCCAAAAGGTTGGACATCCCTGCATATATTTATGACTTTGTGGAAATAATTCACTGTTAAAAACTTGAAAATATTATTTATGTACAGTTTCATCAGGAAGGTAGTTACCATTCTGATTCTCAACCCAGAACCAAGATAGCAATTTTGTTCACAAATCGCTTGCTTGACAGTGGGTTAGGTCCTTTAGAGCCTCCCTGGTCACCCAGCTCACACAACTATATCTCAGTGAGATGCAGATAATCAAATCCAACCCACTGGAGAGGGCCTTGGGTGTATCAAAACCTTGGGTGAATATGAACTAGTAAGTTCAAGAGTTGAGTCAGATGGCATTTTTAAATGTAAAAAAAAATTTTTCTTAATAGTAGCAATAGTGTCGCTCTCTTTGTTTTTCTTAGTATTACCTTATATTTCCTTGGTAAGAAAAGCAACAATCTTGTAATATGTAAACTAAGTTTACTTTAGAGAGAGGAGGCCTTCTTTTTCTGTGTCTGATTTCAAGGAAGTTCTCAGAAAAACCAAATCTCTTTTCTCTTTTGTACGGATGGATGTGGTTAGGTTGAAAAACCGAACAGGGGGCTGATGTCGTAAAGATCTTCTGTTCTTCAGGGGTTTCTGGGATGTGAATCTTACTTCCAAGACCAGGCTGACTTACTGGGAGAGATAAGACCAGCACTCAGGCCTTCCCTCTCAGTCTCACCAAGAAGGAAAGGCGGAGAGGCAGTGCAACGACCCTCTCTCCTGGAGGTGACATTAGAGAAACCTTCGATGAAAGCTGTGCCTAACATCTCAGTGTGCTCTCCTCCTCTGATGTTGTTTTCCTGTCAGTGCAATAGCAATGGTGCCGACACACCGTAGTGGCAAGCTGAGCGGGGGTCAAAGGGTGGCGCAGTGAGTCTGCTACTGCTACAGTATGTTTTTCTGAGGAATGCCCATCTTGAGATTTCATTGCTGTTTCTATAGTAAGCCAAAAGATACTGGACATTTTCATCAGAGCCCTCGAGGGAGCACCTATGCCTCCAGGAAGTCACCCATGTTTCCTCCAGGGCAGCGGTTATCAAACTGCATCACAGTCACCTGCAGGACGAGGGAAAACACCAGATTGCTGGGTAGCACCTGGCAGTTCATGACTCATAGGTCTGAAGTGGGGCTCAATGATTTGTATTTCTAGCAAGTTCCCAGATGATGTTGATGCTGCTGGTCCGAGGACACGCTTTGGAGCGACTGTAGAGAATGCCGCAGAGATGCGGTTGCTTGGGTTCGTATGCCAATGCAGTACAATCCATTTAATGGGCCACTGCTTTGAACGAGTGCCAGGGACCTACCTTTGTCCACTGGGGAAAGTGAATGTGGGTACGCAATCCTCAGATACACTCTTTGGCACAAGAAAAGTAGTAGTCCAGAACAGAATTCATTGTAAGGTACTAAATTGATATCAACACCAAGCCCTTAAGGTAATGGCATGAATGTAGGTGGGGTAGGGGTGGAAGGCAGGCAAAACTTCTAGGTGTAAGAGTGTGTTAACTGTCAGATCTTCGGCATTGAGCTAACCGATCCCACATGACTGTGCATCTGAAATCAAAGACAACTGATGATAACGAGATGTAGAAGACTTTAATATGAGCTGTGGCAAATGTGTATTCCAGGCTAAAGGACTCATGTCTTCAGCCCTCCCTAGCAGGCAGTATTCAGTTGATCACAAGAATTATAAAATTAGTGCTATTATCCAATTTTTAAAAATAATTTGGATCTTACCATTGTTCCATTTTTCTCAAGCAGAAATGAGAAGGTTATTTTCTGTTCACTTGTTATTTATAAAATGTTCTTGTATAAGAGTCTGAGAGATGAACAGTGTTATCCTGAAATCTTCTTAATGCAGACAGGTGCTTCTTAAGGGTACAGTTTTACAAGAAACACAGGATTTTCAAGCGGCATTTAATTCTGTTTTTTTCTATCAACTATCCTTGCAATAATACCGTTAATATCTCTGAAAAGTTCAAAGATATTCCTCTAGCTTTATATCACCTACTCTTGAAACACCCCCGGAAAGGGTGCAGGGACAGTATTGACGAACTCGTCCCACAGTCAGAACTATCGAGTTCCATCCCGCTTCGCCTCCCCGTGGGCCAGTGGGACAGCCATTGCACACTCGCTCCAGAATTTCACACCCCACCTTCACTTTCAAGCCACATGTCATGTCCTTCCAGAATGAAAACTGTTCTATTTTGGAATCAAGACTCTGAAAAATGTCAGCTCGTTTCATCTTAACTGATCTCAGGCAGCTCTTTCTCTAGGTTCTCACCACTGGCATATTCCTGTCAATTCCTCTCTGTTTCAGCAAACGTGTGTACACTTTTCTCATTTTTTTAAAGATTTTATTTATTTTATTTTTAGAGAGAGGGAAAGGGATGGAGAAAGAGAGGAAGAGAAACATCCCTGTGTCGTTGCCTCTCACACGTCCCCTACTGGGGACCTGGACTGCAACCCAGGCCTGTGCCCTGACTGGGAATGGAACTGGCAACCCTTTGATTTGCAGGCTGGCACTCAATCCACTGAGTCACGCCAGCCAGGGCCGCTTTTCTCATTTTTATAATGATATTACAATGACTTTTTCATTCCTCCAAAAGTAATATATATTTATTATACAAATTTCAGAAAATACAGAACATCAAGATCACCTATTATCCTGCCACCCAGAGGTATCCACCAGCGCCACTCTGTGAACATCTATTCCCTTATTTTTCTATAAAACTTTTAAGGCAGAAAGTGGGATTATGCACTTTTCCATTGTTTACCTTAGTAAAATTGCTGAACTTCTCTGTCCCTGTTAATACCCTTTATAACCTCTTTTCTGAAAAACGTGGTTGACGTACAGCAGATGTGCAGAAGAGCAAACAGGCATCAGTGTGTAGTTTGATAAACATTCACGAGTATCGGTCTTGAGACCGAGAAACAGACACTGACAGGGCTCCAGAAGCCTTCCTGAGCCCACCTTCAGCCCGCAGGCACTCCCAAAGGTAACCACTAATTATCATGGCCTTACTTTGAACCAGCTATAAATGACGTACAGAATATATTGGGTTGGCCAAAAAGTCCATGTGTTTTTTTTCTGTAAAATAAAAGACATATTTTTTATTTTCACCAATAACTTAATTGATTTGGATATTCTGAATATGTCAGCTATTTCCCACAGGGAAAATGTTGAGGATTGTTCTCCATTAATGTCTTGATTTGATAGCGATCAACTTCAACTGGTCTGACCGATGGTGAAGCATTGTCCAGAGAGAACTCTCCAGCACAAAACTTCACAACCCACTTTTGACACATTCAATCAGCCACAACACCTTTTTCATATACTGCAGAAATCTTTTTTTGCATTTCAGTTGCATTTTTACCTTTCTTGAAATAATAAAGCATAATATGCCAAAAATGTCACTTATTTTCTTCCATTTTCATTATTAAAATGGCTACACAAAAATTCACCAGTTTTCATACTTTTTTTTAATGCATGCTTGATGCTGATATGACAGCTGATATGATGCTGATATCACAATACAGTCTAACAAAATAGTTTCTTCTGAAGTTAAAGACAGCTAAGTGCTACCAGAGCCATCTTACAGAAAAAAACAAATGAACTTTTTGGTCAACCCAATCCTCTTTTGTATCTATCTTCTTTTGTTTAACATTGTGTTTATTAGATATATCAATGCACAAACTCTTATTAATGGCTGCATAACCTGCCACTGAGTGGAGTGCCGTAATTTAATCAAGAAAAAGGTCGGCGGAACCAATGTTCTCTTATAGAACACTGGTGTTTCTACTGTCTCGTTGTCAGAACCAGTGTTGCTAGGAGCATCACTGCTGTCTTTACACCTGCATGTATTCCACAGGATAGGTCCCTAGAAGTGAAAACCTCATCGTAAAGCTGCTCATGATGGTAAGACTTTTAATGAGAATTACCAGATGGTCCTTTAGAGTGGTGAAAACATCTTTCCACCAGTAGCACGTGACAGTGCCTATTGCTTCCATATCTTCTGCATCACTGCCTATTTTAGTTTTATTTAATTCTTACAATCCCTGATGGCTTCTGGCTTCATCATATAAAAGCTATGCATGGCAATAATTCTCTGTTCATTATTTCAGAGAGACAAGGACCAGTTTTCATTTTGTAAAGTTAGGTTATTCTAATATAATATTTATATGAACTAGATTTTCTGTAAGTGTATTACTCTTCAGTTAATAACTCTTTTTATATGGTAACAGACACCATGATGTAGGATTCCTAAAATATTTACAGCCTTCCCTAGCTAAATATTTCACTTTTCAAATATGTATTGTTTCAGGGTACGAAAGGAAACATAAATACTGTGTTTTTTCTGTCTGTATATTAATTACTTTCTATTCCCTTAAGTCTAGAGATTTATTTACTAGTCTAAGTAATAATTAGTGCCCTATGCTCTTATAACTTGAATGTTTTCTTCCTAAGTCTTTTTTTAAGATTTTTTTCCTAAAGGTAATATATGATTGTCTTAAAATACAGATAAGTCAGAAAAAATTAAAAATCATCTGTATTTTTTCAGCCCCTCATTTGTTTGTTTGCTGCATGTCAACGTAGTCTTTCTGAAATACATTCACAAAACTGTTCTTCAGAAACACTAAAAGAATTCTGTGGCACTTGCTCTTTTGAAACCTGCTTTTCTTCTCTTGCTGTATTTCAGTTTTTCCTCCAGTCATTTCTTGACTCAAGTAGCATCCCTCCAATCAATTAGCATGTTACATACTTATCTAGATTCTCTGCAGAGTGATTTTCAAACACCAAATTCTAAAGAAGGCGAGCATTCCTTGTCCTTGCAGAATTACCTCACGACAATTGTGTTTGGTGTTGAAAGCATCCTGGCATCCAGGGACCCAGGAAGCCCAGGTGAGAATGTGTTTATTGATGCAATTCTCTAGGCTCTAGCCCAGCCCCTCCTCTCATTTTGCTCCTAACACCTCTGTGCAACCAAAAGGAAAACAACAACTCCTTGACTTTCATGTACTTTACAATTTCCAGTCATGAGTCTTGAAGGCAAACGTCTGCAGTTTTCTTGGATTGTTTCTAAACACGTTACTTCTGGGAAGCAGTCAAATGGCTGCATTTGCTTCCCAGAGAGTCACTTTTGTTTAAACTTCATTTATAAACATGCCATATTTATCAATTAGAAGTGCTGTTTCCATTCATAAAATGTATGAGCTGGTGGTACAATGGTGAGTTAGCTAAAAAAAAAAATGCAATCACTGTATAGAACATGCAGTTTTAAATTAAGTTAGTTAGGATTTGGAATGGGCCTGGCATTTCTCTAATAAAATGTGTGTGTGCTGCATGGGGAAGCTCATTACCATAATTCCATGACAGCATAATTATTTGCAGGAATATTACTTTCTAGTTAAACTATCAGAAACTAGTATATATTTCAGTGTGTCATTATTCTTTGCATTTCAAAGAAGATTTTATGTATTTGTTTTTAGAGAGAGAGGAGGGAGGGAGAAAGAGAGACAGAGAAACATCAATGTGAGAATAACAGCAATCAGTTGCATCTCGTACACCCTGGACCAGGGACTGAACCTGCAACCCAGGCATGTACTCTGACTAGGAATCAAACGGGTGACCTTTTGCTTTGCAGATGATGACCAACCAGTTGAGTCACACCAGCAAGGACTATTGTTTCTAGCCTGTATATTTGAGCAGATAATCTAATACGAGATCAATTCTTGAACTTTTTGCCAGGTAGCTGTTATAAAACTTGGCATCAGCCAGGAAATATATACATCACTCTGAGAATCAACTGTGATTTATTTACCAAGCTCAGCCAATGTTTGAGTGTTCTCAAGGGTATTAAGCATGACAATATATGTTTGAAACGTGTGTCATGTTCATCCTTTGACAGAGCAAAATCCATAAATCATTAGGTCCAAAACTAAACAAGATGAAAGGTCACTATGTTTTTCCACCAAGCCGTCTAACCTCTAGTTTTAGCACAAGTACAAAACCATCTGCTTTCACCAGGAGGCAGAGGAGCTCGAGACCCATTAACGCCATATGTATCAACAGAAGTGTGACTTCAGAGCCTCGAATGTTTTCCATTTTTTTTCTTCATTATTATCTGCCAGAAACTTAGTTGGAATGCTTTTCCTGGCCTGAAAATGCATTAAATTATAGTTTAATTATGCAAGTCTCCCCTTTACTAAGTAATTACACACATTTTCTCATCTGTGTGTCTCTATATTTCAGAAGTAACTGTTTCATTTTGTTGGCAAAAACAGGAAATCAACCCAAAAAGGGAGAAATAAGATTTCATTTTCAATTTTCCTGATTTCTCCCTAGGGAAACTAACCCAGCTTCCAATGCATCACAAGACAAAAATGCTGACTCAGCCTCTTAAATCATTTCTGGAGTCCACAGCACAGCCCTTAATGAGACAGAGTCTGCTGCACAAGAAGTTGTTTTATTAAATGAGTGGAAAAATAACTTTTCCTCCTCCAAAATGGCCTTCAGTGAAATAATTTAAACCTGAAAACAAACCTTCCTGTACTCATCCCAAAACACAGGGAAGGACGAACAACCCAATTTCAAAATGACAAACCGTCTACTCAGCTGGAAATTATACTTTAGAAATCTCACCAAAAATGGGAGGTTAACTGTGGTCAATAGATGAAGGTAAAATGCTTACCACATGAAAAAAAAGGACAAATGGAGCCAACCTTCAGAAGGCGGGGGAGAAAGAGAAGTGGGAAAGTTTCTAGTCTAGTCTGTAATGGCTGTGCCTTATTCAGGTGGATGTACGTTTGACTAAATAGTCCTTCGAGTTTGTGACTTAAAATACATTAGCGTTTTATATGTGGCTTCATTTGATCCTCACAACAACCCTGAGGATGGGGTGGGAAATGCACTACATTCCCGTAATTACAGATGTAAAATCTGTGGTTCAGGGTTACCAGTGACTTATCCAAGGTCTTATGTGGCTGGTCAGTAGCACATGACCATGACTCTGAGCCCAGCCCTGCTGCCTTTTTAAATGACCTGTAGAAAATTCCTTACATTGAAGTTCTTAGAATGCTATCGTGACTCAGTTGTATTGTTGGAACAAAGCAAAATTAAGACTTATTTGAACATGTACTCTACATAAAATATTAAGTTCAAGGGATGAATTTCAGCATGCTCTCTAAATCTCTCAAAGATGCTTACATTCATATGCTAACCACAGATATCTATTTTCCGCTTTTGTTTATGGTAACGTTGATTGATTGATGTTTCACAGATTCCTCTTGCCTCCCTGCAGAAAAATCTAATGGCAATACGGTGGGAGAGAAAAGGAAGAAAATTTAAAATATCTATATATTCTAAAAACTCAAAAATAAAACTTCGATAACATTGACTATGAAGTAGCATCACCCTGAGGATTAGTTATTGATCGATTAGCTGGCTACAAATAGCCTCTTAACTTGTCTGTCTGCCCTTTTCCGTCCATTCTAGAGTTTTCTGCTGCAAGATTATTTTAACTGTAGTTACCTGGTGCAAACCTTCCACATGCTGGCTAGCTAGGAAAAAATAAATTCCCCGCCCTGGTATTCAAAACCTCTGCAAAATAATAATACCTACTGCTTATTAAATGACGATTAAAAACAGGTATCTCAAAACAGTCCTGGAAAATGTGTGATTAGGTCAATTTTAGAAGTGAAGAAACTGAGGCTAAGCGAGGCCAAATAACTTGTCCCAGGTTGGATATTTATGAAGTGATAGCACCAGTGAGCAAACTCGGGCCTGCTAAATTTAAAGTCCAGCCTGTCTTTCTGGATGTTTCTGACCACTGGGGCATACCTGTCTTACGGTGAGCCTATGGGGCTAGTAGAGCAAACATCCTGACCCCATCACAGTTCTGCGCTATTGTGGAGACACTCTTTCCACCTGGAATGTTCTCCACAGTTCTACTGCCTGTAGAAACATTGCTAGTTTTTCAGGACTAACCTCAAACATCCCCTCTTCTTGAGGTCTTTGCTGAATCTTATTATTGTCAGTGGCTTCCCATGCATGCAAAACACTTCACTCTTCTTTGAACGCTTTTAGAGCTTTGCATAATTCTTATGGCACTTACCTTATTCTTCTTTTAACATGGACACATTCCTGGCCTTATTATAAGTTTGCAATCTTCTTGAAGACAAGAACTGGGATTTATTTATTACTAACATCCTTGTAGCCCCTAGCAGGAATTAAATACTTCAATAAAAGATTTGTAATGTTGAATAATAAATACCACCTAGAATACAAGGCCTGTCCGGAAAAAGTCCAGCCATTGTTAATATAACAAGAACCGTTTGCGTGACATGGATGTAACCTGGCAGCCAAGGACAGTGGACTGGAATGCACGTGTGAACAATGGCAATTTCACTGTGCAAGTCAGTGGGGGCAGTAGATGCCAATGAGTGAGCATGTGGACTGTGTGGCCCTCACATTCAAAATGACTGAGCAGGTATAGCAACGAATCTGCATCAAATTTGGCAGTAAGCTTGAACATTTCTCCACAAAAAATGCAGATGATTCACAAGGCTGCAGCTATGGGCAGCTGGTGATTGGTAGCTTCATCATGACAACGCACCCACTCATGCATCACGTCTTGTACAGAGATTTGGTGAAACATCAAATCACCCAGGTGACTCAGCCCTCCTAAAGCCCAGATTTGGCACCCTGCATCTTCTGGCTTTTCCCAAAACTAAAATCACCTTTGACAGAGAAGAGATTTCAAACTGTTGATGAGATTCAGGAAAATATGACAGGGCAGCTGATGGTGAGTAGGAGAACTGTGTGAGATCCCAGGTGCTTACTTGAAAGGGGACTGAGGTATCACTGTCCTATGCACAATGTTTCTTATATCTTGCATCTTCGTCAATAAATGTCTGTATTTTTTATATTTCATGGCTGGATATTTATGGACAGGCCTCTTATACTATGTCTAAAACATTTCTCCTTTTCTCTCCCAAATCTCCTTCTTCTTTGTTCTCTAGCTGAGTGAAGGGTACCACCAGCCATCCATGAACCAGAAAAAACTTGGATGTCGTTTGTGGTTCCTCCCAGTACCTCTTCCCACATTTAGATACAAATTCTGTAAGTATACCTTCTAAATAGCTCTCCAACTCATTAATTTTGTTACACCAGCCATATCACTTGTACACCTCTTCTTTTATCCTCACCCAAGGACATGCTTGTTGAGTTTAAGGAAAGGGGAAGGGAGGGAGAGAGAAAAAGAGAGAAACATTGATGTGAGAAAAAGACATCAACCAGTTGCCTCTCACATGGCCCCTCCTGGAGAATGAACCTACAACCTAGGTATGTGCCCTGACCAAGAATCAAACCCACAACGCTTTGGTGTATGAGGCAATGCTCCAGCCAACTGAGCCACACTGGCCAGAACCACCTATGCCTTCTGGACGAACATAAGACCAAGAGAGTCAGAGAACATAGGCAATTTTTTCAATGCATTTCTTTACTGGGCTTTTTTTTTCCCCTATCACCTTTTAAATAAAGTCAATCTTCTCCAAATCTGTAAAACTCTTTTTTTAATTCCACTAGTAGCTAGCTCCCTATGTTCCTTTTTCTTTTACAGCTACAGACTTCCCCTTCTTTATTCCCCTCCTTTATTTTCCTCTTACTTCCCAACTCGCTTTTCTGGCTGCTGCCCCCTGCCCATTCAATTTACTCTTTTCATGTCTTTAGTGGCAAGGATTTTGGTGTGAGTCATCAGAAGAATGGAATTGCCATTTACTTTGGCACAGGGGCTGTTTGCTTTGGGATGTGTTAAGCTGGTGGTACCCATGAAGTTTAAGTCGGACCTGTGAAGTTAGTAGTTATCGATATAGAGACAGCCAATGAAAGTCTTAGTCCCTAAGTTACCTTAAGGCAGTGGTCCTCAGCCCTGGTTACACATTATAATCACCAGATGAGCTTCAAAATCCCAGATGCAGGCCCCAGTCTAGGCCAATGTAACCAGAGTATCCACAGTAAGACCCAGACCTCAGAATTGTTTTAAAATTCCCTGGATTTTACTTATCTAGGGATGGAAATAGTTTTTTTTTTAAAAAAAGAGGAATAAATTGGTTCCTGCCCAGCCCAGCCAGGGTGTGACTTAGATACAGTCCATCATAACCGGCAGAGTGGATTTTTCCACTGAATTTTCTCACACGGGGAATTTGTTCCACTAGGACAAAATCTTGTCTGAAAACTGATGTTTGACTTTGAGTTTCCAGGGTCCTTCCATTCCATTCTCCCAAATTGCTCAATGCTTGAAACCTACAACTTGAGTTGTTCCATCCAGGAGAATATATGGAACAGAGCAGAAAACTTTGATCATTATCCACTCAACAAACATATTTAAGCCCTGGGTAACAAGTGTTAGTTTCAAGAGATTGAAAGGTAAAACACAGGCAGCACCCCCGGAGCTCACTGTCTAGCCAGCCAGGAGAGAGTTGTAAACAAATAGATATAATCGATTCAACTGCCTAGGGTGAACAAGCAACACGGTCAGTTTTACTTGGGTGGAGGTGGCCAGCTTAGGTTTTACACAGAAGGTGAAGCTTGAGCTGATCCTTAAAAGATCAACTGGTTGATACTTGTAGGCAAACAAGGAGAAATGGGGGAAGATAACCCCAGGACGAGAGGGGTGTAAGTAAGTAAAAGAGTAGGGAGAGGAATGGCGTTTATAAATCCTGTTAAAGGCTTTAAACTTTTTCCAGATGGCTTCCTCCTATAGAAAATGTCTTACAATGGGGGTAACAGGAAGCCACCAAATGAAAGGAGCATAATCAGAACTGCATTTTCCAGCAAACCTTAGAAAGACACCGCAAATCTCTTAAATTGCCTCTGGAATGTTTGGAAACCAGGTGTGGTCAAATGGAACCTAGTCAGTGCATTTCATTTAGATATGCAATTTCTAAGGTGGGAAAATTACCTACCTAAGCGCTGCACTTCCATTGTGTGTTTTTTCAGCATTGTTCCTCCCCTCCTCACCCTCCGGAGTTGAACAACCACTCGCCCCAGGTGGTCTATTACCATAAGTGGCAGGATAGATAGTGACCTAACGACCAGCTGGATTCACTGAGTTTCCAGGCCCTCTGTCACTGCCTTGAGGATCACTGTGCTGTGAGACAGAGCCCACCCCTTCTCTCCAGGGCCACCTGGAGGGAGCAGGCTCTTCCTGTGCTTTTATGATAATCTCCATTGAACCCTAGAGCACCACTACCCTAAAAGGAAAGGAGATTGGGAAGAAGTTCCCGTATGTTAGTACTCAGTCCTCTAGGAAGGGGGAAGGCAGGAAAAAGATCTCCTGTTTCTCTCTACCTGCCACTCAGCCCTGGAAGCTATGCACACCAACTGAGAGGCATAATTGTTGCTGTGGGCAACACCTACTTGAGAAGTAAATCACAGGTCATTTCCCCACCGGGCTTATTGCTTAATTCAAAAATCTCCCTGTCGTTCTTAGGCCCAGACAAGGACCACAAGCTTTAGCTGCCTTGTGAAAAGGTTTCCAAGAAGGATAAGATTGCTTCTATCCTTCTACTCAGAAACACCTGATGTTCAGATCTCCCACTCTGCCCTCTGGAAGGCAGGAAACCTATAGTTTTATCCTCTGCTAGACTTGGTGAACTTGGCAAACCGCTTAACCTCTAGATACCATAATAGTGTTTATGGTTATCCCTCCATAAGGTTAAACAGGAGTAATGTGTAGCCCTTCCTAACTCCCTGAAATGCTGGATAAACTCGATTGGAGAGTTTTGGAGGAAATAATAAAATGTTTTGACATAAGAAAGTCCAAATATGGAGGTAGGAGAAAGCAAAGTGAGGCCTGGATTCCAGGCTAGTTAACAAGATTATGCGCTCTCTTGAGGGTGGCCTCGGCTATGTCAAAGGCCTGTTAACCGCATGCATCTCTTGTAATCAACTAATTCATCTTGAAATTATTTTTTTCTTTTTAAAAATTTCCTTTGAAATGGAATAAATATCTTTCCCATGAGAAGTGGTCTTCTTTGATACCTATTGAGAATAAACACACCATAATTTGTAAAGCTTTAAAATATCAGTTTCAACTTAAATACTTTTTAAAAATGACAACTTTAGAAATGATGAATATTTTCCACTCTTAAAGCTTTAAGAAAGATAAGGCAAAATAGAATTCTGGGAAGCCTTCTGAGATCCTGACCAAAAGATTTAAATAATATCTCTCTGTATTTCAAATTATAAATGAAGTTATAAAATATCATCACTAACATGAGTATAAATAGGTAGCTATTACCTTATAGCTCAGAGGTATTAAGTCTATTTTTTCCCCATAAAGACAGATTCATTTTTGAAATTTCTTTCTTCACCTCTTAGAACACAGCAATGTGTCTGTGGAATTATGTAATTAGTCTACTTCTTACTCAGACCAAACTGGAGCTGTTCTTAATGACGAGAAGAAAGGGTGGAGGGGAACCTGTCAATTAGGATTATTCAGAGAAAAGAAAGCTGAGGGGATTTAAAATTGCATCCTGTCATTACCTTCTACAAGTCATGCTGAGAAGACTAAAAAAATAGAATAGCATGTTATCAAAAATATAAATCTAAGGAGGAGAAACGATTTCTGTTTTTCTTTTAAAAAGTGCTGTTTTAACAGCCATGATGACTTGGTAGTTTAGACGGCTCAGTATGAGAGGTATTACATAACAGCACGGGTGTGTGTGGGTGTGTGTGGGTGTGCATGTGTCCTAACAGCTCTGTTCACTAAGACGTGATAAAGTTCAAGACAGCATGTCACTGGCATGTCTGAGGTTCTCATTTAGGCGACTGACAGCTTTTATTTGTCTTGTATTCTTTTCTAAGCACATTATCAACTATTAGCTGACATATCTTCAAAAAACTATATACACTCAGAACTTTTCTCCTGTTTTATAGTTTAAGAAACTTTTCAGTTTAGGGTAATTTATCCTCAATGGCCTACAACAACCCTCTCGCTCTTTTGCCATCTCCCCTTGCCCAGCCTCACTGGCACCACTAACTGTAACCCCCACTCCCACCTCCACACACATTGCTGTTGTGAGGCTCAGGGCCCAATAATACAGTACATTGCATCCTAAGTCATAGCATGTTATGTATCTTAATACACTACTTAGTATCTTAATATACTTCCTTTTGCTTTTTAGAAGTGAGAGAAACAGTTAATGTAAATAAATTGTGTCAATACTATAGCACCAGGCACAGTGGCACTTGTGTGAGAAATAATACTAGTACCCTCAAATCACACTTTGTAAGAGTGCACCCTCTTCTGATGAATAGCGGTGGCCTTTTGTGCCCTAAGTCAAAACATGAGTCAACAGTAACACTAGAAATTAAACTTAAGTCTTCTACCTCTTCATTCTGAGATTTTGTCATCAGACTAACATGATAATTAGCAATGGGAAAAGCAGATGGAATTGTGGGATTATTGTAAAGCAGAAGAAATTCTAAGAGTTTTCAATGGCTCTGTGCTGCAGTTGTACCTCTAATAAATAGCTGGTGCTCCAGGCTGTCGGCAGCAATTTTTCCATTTTTATTGAGAAATAGTGGGCATACATCACTGTATAAGTTTAAGATGTTAATGATGGTTTCATTTATATATATTGTGAAATGATTACCATGATAGATTTAGTTAGCATCCATCATTTCAGATAGCTGCAATTAAAATATTTAAAAATTCTCCTTGTGATGAGACCTCTCAGGATCCAGCGCCGTACACCACACAGCGGTGTTAACTACAGTCCTCAGGTTGCACATCACATCCCTAGCAATTATCTTGCAGATGGTTTGGACCCATCCCTCTCCTCCTTCCCTTCCCCCACCTCTGGTAACCACAAGTCAGGTCTCTTTCTCTATGAGTTGGGTATTTTTTAAAATAAACTTCCACATATAAGTGAGATCACACAGAATCTGTCTTTGACTTATTTCACTTAGCATATGCCTTCAAAGTCCATCCATGTTGTTGCAAATGAGAAACTTTTCTTGTTTTTTATGGATGGATAAAAATCATATTCCATTGTATATATACCACTGCTTCTTTATCCACGCCCTCATCGTAGACACATACGTAGTTTCCACAGCTGGGCTGTTGTAAATGATGGGCTATGAGCATGTGAGCTTGTGTACCTTTTCAAGTTAGCGATTTGGTTTCCTGCGAGTATGTTCCCAGAAGTGTAGCTGCTGGATCCTATGGTTGTTCCAGTTTTAATTTTTTGAGGAACCTCCGTAGGGTCTTCCACAGTGGCTGCACAAATTTACAATCCCACAAATAGTGCACAGGGGCTCCCTTTTCTCCACATCCAGCCAGCATTAGTAATTTCTGTCATTTTGATGATAGGCATTCTAAAAACTGATGTCTCATCATGGCATTACAATCTGGGGGATATCTCATTATAGTTTTAATTTGCATCTCCCTAATGATGAGTGATGTTGAGCATCTTTCCATGTACTTGTTGGTTTTCATATCTCTTCTTTGGAAAAATGTCTACTCAGCCCCTTTCCCATTTTAATTGAATTATTTGGGATATTGATATTGAGTTGTATGAGTTATTAATATATTTTGATTATTAACCATATGAGATAAATGGTTTGCAAATATTTTCTCCCATTCCATAGGTTGTCTTTCACTTTTCTGATGGTTTCTTTTACTGTGCAAAAGCTTTTTTAGTTTGATATAGTCTCATTTTTATTTTATTTTATTGCTGGTGCTCTAGGTATGATTTCCAAAAAATCGTTACCAATACCCATGTCAAGAAGATTCTTTCCTATGCTCTTCTGAGAGTTTCATGGTTTCACATCTTACATTTAAGTCTTTCATGCATTTTGGGTTAATTTTTGTGAGTGCTGTAAGATAGTTTCATTCTTTTACATGTGAATGTCCCGTTTTCCCAGCACCATTTATTTAAGACACTGTCTTTTCTTTGTTGAGTATTCTTAGCTTCTCTGTGAAATATTAGTTTATTATATATGCTTGGGTTTATTTCTGGGATCCTGATTGTGTTTCATTGATCTATTGGTCTGCTTTTATGCCTGTACCATATTGTTTTAATTACTTTATCTCTATAGTATAGTTTATAATAAGGAAGCTTGATGCCTCCAGCTTTGTTCTTCTTTCCCAGGATTTCTTTAGCTATTTGGAGTCTTTTGTGGTTATGGATAAATTTTAGAAGTGTTTTTTTCTATTTCTGTAAAAAATGTTATTGGAATCTTGATAGAAATTTTATTGAACCTAAAGATGGCTTTAATTAGTATTGGCATTTTAACAATATTAATTCTCCTAATCCGTGAACCCAGGACACTTTTCCACTTATTTGTGTCTGTTTCCATTTCCTTCATCAATATCTTATAGTTTTCAGAATAAAGATCTTTCACTTCCTTGTTTAAATTTAAATTTTATTACTTTTGATGCTATTGTAAATGGGATTGATTTCTTTATTTCTTTTCAGAAAATTTATTTATAAAAATGCTACTGTAAAACGAGTTTCAGAGTATTCCTTCCTCTTTGATTATTTTGGAAGTGTTTGAAAAGTATTGATAAGTTTTGAGATGAAATTGAGAAAAAAATTTGGAAGAGTTTAAGAAGGCAGCATATTTTGACACAACGTTTAAAATTTAGCATAAAAATGTTCACTCACATACTCATTATCATGAATCAGGCTAAGTTATTTGAATATAGGAGTGAAAAGAAAGGTCCTTCTCAAGCATTAAATGCTGAAGAAGGGGGCAAAAATTTAGCTCCAGAGGAACTGAGGCAGGAAGAGAAAAGGGAGGGGAAATTTACTCTGCATCTCTGAGGCAGATTGCTGAAGAAATTTAGTTATCATGGTTTTATGAGGAGAACTAATTAAATTAATTTGGAAACCTAAAATTAGGAGAAATCAAGCAGATCTACAAATCGTAGTAAAGTAACATACATAATAAATGGGATGCTTCAGGGCTCCATGCTCTCTCTTTGGTAGTAAAATGCTTTTTATGACAGGGTGTAATTTCGACACAAAATGAATTGAGAGGATGCATAGCTTAAGAAACTTCACAGGGTGCACGCAGACTTTTATTCTGAGGTTGCTCATTTACGTAGAGTTCAGATCTTTATTTGCTGCTAGTGATTAGCCCACCAACTAGCCAACCATGGAATGATAGGAAATAGTGGTTGTATTTGGGAGTTATGGGGGAGGGGTGGATCATAAAAGCCTTTATTGTCTGTGAGCAGGCAGAAACAAATCTGAGTGATCGGAGTCACAAAGCTGGATACAGAAGTTAGGTGATTGCTCAAGCTTAGCTGTCATAGCTCTTCATTCTCCGGCTGAAGAATCCAGGTGAGAAGGAAAAATCTTAACGAAGAAAGGAGCCCCTTAAGCTCTGCCACTAGGGCAATAAGGGCGCTATGGAAAGAAAACACTTAATTCCAATGCTATAAGGCACCTGATCATTTTAGACCCCTTCACTATCATTTTCTAAGAATATGTACTTTTAGAATACCACTTTAGGCTGTGTTGATGGTAGATATATTTTTTTTTTTTGTATCAAGTGCTTTTCTCCTAGTAGCATTGTGACATGGGGTCAAACTATATGCTTTAATTTATGAGATTTAGAGTACTTCTTTAATAGTTAATCAGACCTGTTCGTGCATACATTTATTCATTCACTCACTTCTTCATTCCTTCAATTATTCTTCCATTCTTTCATTCCATAATATTACATATCAGCAGGCACTCTATATACCTGGTTTCAGTAAAATAAAATAAAAAGTCAAGGTTCCTGTCACCAAAAAGCTCATTTCACAGACAAAAATATTTGTACAAAATTATAAGACAATGGGATACATTATGATTTCATACAAATGCAGTAGGCCTCTTTTGCTCCTCTCCTCTCCCTCTCCATGTGTGTATTTAAATATTCATAGCATTCTATGATTAAAAAGGAGTACTTAAATTGACATAATTAAATTGGCATACAAGAACTGATACAATCACTTACTAGACTTCTGACCTTGAGATTTTGGTGGAATTTAGCCTCTCTAAATCATTTCACCTCTCAGAGCCCCAGTTTCCTCATAATCACTAACACTTATTGATGGTTTAATATGAACAAAGTACCACTATGTGTTTTACATGTATGCATTATACAGTCTTTACAACAAGCTTATCAGGATGTTGCTAATATCCTTATTTTACATATCATAAAACTGTGGTACATATAGGCTAATGATCAGTCCAGATGGGCTAAATAATTCACCAAAGATCAGACAGTGTAACAAGCTTTCAACACTGGCTGCAGTATCTGGGCTCTTAGTGCTCTGTAAAGCATCTTCAAGTAGAGTGCTAACAGTGAGGTTAAACTTAGAGAATTAACAGGGAACCGGTTTGGAAAAGCTTAAGCATATAAAAGTAAAAATTGTACTTTTGGAAAGGCTTTTAAATCCACAACTGAGTTGGAGGAAATCATGGAACAGCTGTGCTGTCCTGCTTTGTTTACATACACCCTTCCTTGGACAAGAGCACCTTGGTTTCCTTGCCGTACTCTCAGCCTCTGTGGGTTGGATAGGAATGGCTCTGCTCCCTCTTCCAAGGATGAGAAAACGGGTTGAACACCTGTTCTGGACCAAAAGTAAGGGTAATAGAGAACTAAAGTTAAATCCCTGCATACTCTGTGAACTCCAAAGTCTTGGGGATGGCTCACCATGGAAGACATTATGATCAGGAGCCTTTGCTTTTCCTCTAGAAGTCTGTCATGAACCAGTTGCCAGGCCTCAATTTTCTCCTTTATACTAGCCCCCAAATTTCTTTTTTTATTAATGGCCAGGGGTCATCAAAATCATAGATCTACACAAGGCTATTTACCTATAGGTTGTGTTCAAAAACAAGGAGCACATGAACATACTCACCTTTAGGCAAGTAAGCTTTGCTCTCACCATCTTCAAGCATGACAGGAAGGAAGAGGAGTTACATCTAGAAGGCATGGTCCACAATCTCACCAATCTCACACCCCTCTGAAGCTAAGAGAGAGAGTGTTTCCAAGCCTGATCCAATGAATGAAGCTATGTTGCCAGTGGCCATGGAATTGCAAAAGCCAGGTCTCTGGAGCTACCTCAAGAGAAGACTGAAAGCTACCCTCTATTTTAAAGCTTAGTGGGTGTGTCATGGCCCTCAGCATAGTCTGGAGAGCATAGATATTATTCTGCCATGCAATTTAGTTAAGTTGACACCCACACTTATACATCATAATGGAACTGATAACCATTTTAGCCTGCAGATTTCTACTAATTTAACATCTAAAGAAAGCACAATTCCAGTGGTGCTTTGAGCCAACTAAGCCAGACTGGATTTTCCACATTTATATACCTATGATTCAACTACCACTACCCTGCTATTTGCAAGGCTTAAGGACAACAGCAGGGTTAAACATGTAGAACCTGCTAAAAGGGTACCATTGACTCTGGGAACAGCCACTGAACCAAGGGTACTTGTTCCTCAAAGTGATGGTATCACCAGCTGGGGCGTGAAAAGCCAGCCCATTGGCAGACTTAAAGGCTGGAATCAGTGAAGCTGGGGATACAGAATATAGATCTGTTTTCTTTTTTCTTTTTAACCTGTAAGAGTCCCAAGATACTCTGTGACATTCTAGTCATCTGATCAAAGCAGCATTTTTCTGACTCCATTTACTAGAATTTTCAGAAGTATGACTTCAAAGATTTCAGGCACATTTTCCTATATTGTATAGCTACTAGGCAATGGAGTAAATATTACAAAACCTTTTTATATTTCCCCCATTATTTAGGTGAATTGTCCTAAATAATTTCTTAACCAAGATTCTATCTTTGTTCAGGCGAGGCTTTCTCCTGTCCCAGCCCACACAGAACATCTGTAAGCAACCTGAGTATTCTCGGTGCTGACAGCCAGCCTTTTCCCAAACTGTCACCATCTGGCCATCAGCTGTGCACTTCTGAGAACCCACACAGGCAAATACCAGTCTCCTCCCTGGAAGGCTGTGAGTGTACCATTTCTCTAGGATTCTAGCCCAGTGACTCAAGTGAGTCACTTGACTAAATATGTTTTTTCCCCAGTACTCTCGTTCTCTTAGCCTTTGAAACAATTCTTCACATCCATCAACAAAAACAATAAAATTTCCTTTTAATTAGAGAAAGTATTTTTTATGTCTTCCCACCACATTAAAACAAAATATATTTTCCAGGTGATTTGCTATGTCATGTCATGGAAACATAAATAAATTCTGCTACGAATTATGACATATACTTGGAAAGCAGTTAATTTCAACTATCTCTTTAAAAATAAAATCTGACAATATTGCTTTAGTCAGACATTTTATTTTCTTTACTTATTTCCAAAGAATCTGCTCGCTGGAGAGAAGGAGGTATGAGGGCAGTAAATGGTAATGGCAAAAAAGACAATAAAGATTAAATTGTAAAATAATATGCCTGCTAAAAACATTTCTTTTGCAGATTTATAAAATTACTTTTTAAATTGTATATGGAAAGTAAAATGTTAGTTCTATCATTTCCTTATTAATTCAGCAACTATTTTTTCCCAAGTAACAAATGTTTGGCTTACTTAATTAATTAGTTATTTTGAAAAACACTTTTCAGCATTTACCTTAGGTCACCTTCAGAAATACAGAGAAGCCCAAGATACAGAAACTGCTTTGAAAGTTGCAGGCTAGTTGCGGGTCAGAGAGGAAAACAAGTAACTTCCATTTCAGTTCAAAAAGTGGAACTAGAGACAAAAGCTTTGCACAGAGCAGCACCGATTTTTCAACCATTTTGGGTTTTTAAAGACAGATTTGGGTGATTCTGAGTTCAAATTTAAATGATCAAAATGAAGGCTTTTGTCAAGAGATAGATAAATAAATAAATGAAAATTTAAAACTCATCTGCCTGATATTTTTTTTCTCAAAATTTCTTTCATTCCAGTGGATTTCCAACCACATAGTGGTTCTTAACCTTTTGGGGAGGTAAATGTGAATATTTGTCAGAATTAGAATCACAGGGGGAGATCTCTTCAACCTTCACATGGTCTCTACCTTTCAGCGCTCAGGAACTTTAGTTCGGAGGGTTTGCAAAAGCCCAGATTGATGATGGCTCTAGTCCCAGAGTCTCTGATTGAGCAAGTCTGGGGTGGGGCCTGAGAACATGCATTCCTAAGTCATTCTTTGGGTGATGCTGACGCTGCTGGTCCGGGAAACCAGCCTTGGGAACCTCTGCTGTTTCTCAACAGACTACCAAGGAAAGAGTTGGAGTTCATGAAATCTCTCAGATAATTGTGCTGTGCCACTGATCAACTGAATCTTCTCTACCAACCTCACCAGATTTTTTCCCACACATTTGTTGCTCATGCTCTTCACACACTTAGAGATATTTATATTCCTTTTTCTAATGGCACCAGATTCTACAGAGGCAAAGCTATAGATTGACCTTGATTTTTTACATTGGTTGGTGATTTCCCTGTCCCTCTAATGATAAAATAAGGTCTGTGAAGTTACCCATCAGCATGTCTCTCAGGAATTTGTAGGAAAAAGCACACAATAATAACACTCCTGAAGAAGTTAGCCTGTGCCGGCCACTGTTCTAAGAGCTTCATATATCCTCTCAGCATCCCCCAAAAGTGGCATTATTATTATCCCTATTATCCCCATTCTTTTCTAAATTGATTTTAGAGAGAGAGAGATTAAGAGAAACATCAAATTGTTGTTCCACTTATTTTTGTATTCATTGGTTGACTATTGTATGTGCCTTGACTGGGGATAGAACCCAAAACCTTGGTGTGTTGGGACAACACTCCCACCAACTGAGCTAACAGGCTAGAGCCTCAATTGCCTCTATTAGTTTTGGGGGTGGGGTTTGCAGGGTGCCTGATGAATGCTGTGTGCATTCATCAATTTGTGATTTTTTTAAAGGTCATATTTATTTATTTTTAGAGAGAGAGGAAGGGAGGGAGAAGGAGAGGGAGAGAAACATCAATGTGTGGTTGCCACTCACCAGCCCCATGGTGGAGACCTGGCCCACAACCCAGGCGGGTGCCCTGACTGGGAATCTAACTAGTGACCCTTTGGTTTGCAGGCCAGCACTCAATGCACTGAACCACACCAGCCAAGGCAATTATCCCTACTCTTTAAAGATAGGAACTGAGGCCCATTGAGGTTCAGAAGCTTGCTCCAGGTCATACAACTGGTGAGTGGTGGAGCCCAGGCACTCCCGCTTCAAACCCATGCATCTGATCACTCTCTGTCCAGTTGCCATATGAAAAAGTTAAAAGCAATTAGTGCATCTATTAGTAATTCTTTTTTTAATTTTAAAACCTTTCTGAATTTCCTCAAGATTTTCCACAATCCTAAATTTAAATAGTATCACCATGAAGCAAGAAGTAATTCATATGTTCCTAAATCTCCTCTTACTGCCCCTCCTCTTCACCACTGTAAATCAAAAAGATCTCCACTTCATAGTTTGTCATCTGATAGACACATTGTTGAGTAGTGGAAAGATAAGCTTTTCATGATTTTGAAAAAGCAAAAATAAAGAAAAACCTCCTGATACCCTTTAAGAGAGGTTATCAAAACTTGGTCATGGAGGGTTGACTAGAACATGCATAGGACTCTCCTATGATACTGTTCAGATATGACCCCAAGTCAGATTAAGATTCTTTTCTCCTGCTTTTCTGTTTAAATAGGAAGATTAGGAAGAATAGCAATAGAAGTTTGCTATTTGGGAATTTCCTTTCAAGATATCCAAAGAAGAAAGCATCATACCAATCAGTTTTTAAGGGAAACATTCTATAATTTAATTTAAGGTGAATCCAAACTGTGGGTCACCTCAGATTCTAATACTAAAATTAATTCCTTTTCCCTCCCTCCCTCCTATCCACAGTATCTTTTTTTTTTTGTAAAAATTGTATTTATTTACTTTTAGAGAGGGGAAGGGAGGGGGAATGAGAGGAAGAGAAACATCAGAGTGTGAGTGAGGGAGAGAAACATCAGTGTGTGAGAGATACAGCAATCGGATGCCTCTCACACTCTCCCAACTGGGGACCTGATCCACAACCCAGGCATGTGCTCTAACCAGGAGTCGAACCGGCAACCTTTGGTTCACAGGCTGGCACTCAATCCACTGAGCTGCATCAGCCAGGGCCCATCCCAGGTATCTTGAAGGTTCAACACACAGGGCCTTGTTGTAACTTAAGCCATGTGGCACTAAGTCTTCAAAACATTTTAACAAAGGAAATTCCCTTGGTTCACTTGTTCCAAAGTATGCTGTTCTGAAATGCCAGTGTCTCAGCTTTACTTTGATCTCCAGACTAGAAATGTTAGATTAAAATTAACAGAATACAAGATTTTAAAAGATGTCCTTTTAAAACCCATGAGGCTTCCTGAGAAAAAAAAACAGTTGTTGTTTTTAATGTTTAGCATTTTGAGTTAATCAAGCTATAATATCTTGGAGTTTAAAGATAAGGTACAAGTTAAATTAACAAAATCATAAGTATTATGCTTAAGTGTCCAAAAAAAAAAAAAAAGCCAGAACCCTGATTCTAAACCTGCTTTGCCTATAGTAGGTCATGTGGCCTACAGCAGATGACAACTCCTCAGGCTGTCGGCTTCCACATCAGAGAAAGAGCGGGTAACTATAAATCTATGGAACATTACAGTCAGAAGGGCTGTAATAAGGATCTAATGGTTCCCAACCTGGGGTTCCTGGGCCAGCCAAGCTAGTGATGCTTTTCAGTGGAGGACAGACAATGAGCTACTCTCCTTACAGGAGTTTCTCCAGAGATTGCTGTCGGGAACACCACGGAACAAATGGCAAAAGGAAAGTAGTTGTAATATGAAAAAAAAAACCACTATAAATTAACCACTTATAAAAACAGAGCCCTGCTCTACTCCAATGCTAGCACTAGATCTAGCATCAGCTTCAACATTGTTCTCTTTGGTGGTTACTAGAGGGTCATATCCTTTCAAGCCCATAACGGAAATGCAACGCAAAAATCAACTGCAAACCTAAGTCAAAGATCCAGGCAAGGATGATGGATCTGCAAAAGAGAACAATTTAAATATCAAAGGATGAAGAAGGTCTTTGGGCTTTGACTATTTTGAATGCCCCTACCCATCCCACCAAAAAATGACCCTTTTTGCCAAATTGCAGAGAAAACTAAATATAAGGTGAAGGCTTCTTGAAAAAAATTACCCCCAAATGAAACAAACAACATTCTTGTCACTCCCTCTGTTATTCTGATCCCCTTAGGTACAGATACACCTTTAGTTACGAATATAATGGAAATAGAATAAACTTATTTTCATAACTTTAAACTTCAACATTCACGCCAGTGTGACCTCTCTTTTGCATGGGCTCACTTTAAATGGTCCTTTTCTGGAACCAATTATCCTCATATAATAGGCACTGCCTATATTTTAAAATGTCTGATAGAAATAATAAATTTTACCACAGTCAACCTGAACAGGTTAACTAAAATATCAAATTTCTTGGGCTTTGGCTGAAAGCATATGCACCCAGTGTGGTAATGCTAAATACTTTGCACTGATCAGAAGCAGCGATGAATATGTTTCATTAATAAAATCTGAGAAAGTATTTATTCGTCATTAGATGCAATTTGGTTAGCAAAATTTTCAAACATAGGGCCAATGAGGAGTGAGTGAGTAATAAAGGTGGTCCTTAATATGAATAGATTGGGATGCATCAACATACACCAAACCTTAAATTTTGCAAAAGCATAAACAGAGGCCAAATGAAGTTGCGTCTTGCCAGAATCCCCCCAAACTGAATTTTTATTTGTCTGATGAATCTATGGTACATTTCTAATATATTTCAAGGCTTAATAAACCTCAATGGTGATAAATACATTTGGCCTTAATTCCTCGTGGTTCAATTAAAATCAATGTTCTCTGTAAGTATTCCATTCCCTCATACCTTAAATAAGAGTCTGATTAATTAAAACAATACCAAGGTTTATGTTATAATGGGCTGATGTTTCAGCTTGGTTACCCTGTTTCAGTAATCTCCACTAGTAAAAGATATTTATAAAAACATTTGTAACATATGCATTAAATCCCCTTCATAGAACATGTGGCTTTAAATAATGAGGGAAAAATTTGGCAAAAGCATTTCGTGTTCTGCCAAGCCCTCAACAAAATGGCTTGTGAAATTTAACTAAGGCTAAAGCACTGGTTCCTGCTTTTCTTTTCCTCTGAATTCTTTGTTCACTTGAAGACAAAGCTTTTCTTCATTTACAACATTTCAAGGCAACTCTTTGCTGTTTTCCCTTGTTTTCTAGAAAGATGAAGAGAATGTTAATTGAAAACTAAGAAATAAATAGAATATTTATTTATATGATCTCATGTTTAGTGTCATTAAATGTCTACTTAGAATTGCATAAGTAATAGCATTAATATATTTTGTTTTTTCTATGAGTCATCTTAACCTTCCCATAGAAAATTAAAGAGTGAAATTAAAGAAAAAAATCCATTAAAAGGCTATTCTGGTTGACCTAAGTCACTTCGATCATATACACCTCTTGAAATCTATCTGATCCCAAAAGACCCTGGGTAGCAAAAGGTTAGCTCCTCCCCAACAAACTGGCTACCTCCTTGTATTGAAAACAAATCTCAGATCTAATTTAGTCTCACATATAGGCATTTATTTAGCAAGCAGTTTCAGAAACAGTTCTTACAGCCTGATCTGGAGCGTGAAGAAGTGCTAGCCCTCTATTTTTTAGATATTCTGCATGGAAATTTGTGGGTGAGAGAAAAAACAATGATTCACAGGCCGGATTCTCTCCTTTCCAGTCTGCCCTGGACAGCCAGTAAATCGCAGAACCAGTGAATGGACACAGGATTCTCTATGTGTCCATGTTCAGGTCCCTTCCCTACTGGCACACGTTGCAGGATTGGCCAGATTCATACTAATGTAGAAAGTGTTTCTAAAAGACCTTGGGGATCGATGAATGCTTTTAATGTCACCAGTGGTGGCCCATTTCTAACACTCATCATGCCAAAAATAAACCACGGATTTCCAAGATAAAAACCACTTGTGACATGAGTATGCAATTAGCTAAGTCTCAGGCGTGGAAGTGCAGACAGCTGAAGCCCTGGTACGGGTTCCCTCTGAAAAGTGGCCTTTTCTGATCAACTGCTTGCTGCCCATTTCTATCATCTTCATTGGGGCAACCATCTGCCCCTTCGGTTAAAGCTAAAACTAACAGATACGTATGTGACATTATACTGTCTATGCTAGAGCATTTTTAAGAAGATTACAGATTTCACAACCAAGCCTGAATTGTTATGATGTTAGACATTTTGAGACAGCATTTATAGCAGTCACCAGTGAAATAATAAAAGGAGAAACTGTTCAGAATTCTCTTTGATTGCATTTCTAAAATGTTTGCTTAGTTTTGAGAGTTAATTTTCCTTTCACCATACATATTTTATTTTACCATCAACCTTTACCTCTATGAATAGGTAAATGCTATTCATGGTAGAGATCGTGCATAGTTAACTTACTGCTATGTTAACCTTGGAATTTATTATATTTTGCCTTAATTCTCACTGGTTTAAAGCACTCAAAGCTCGAGATGGTTTTATAAACAGAATGGTCTTTAAAGGAAAAGGAATGTTACTGTGCTTTGCTTTCCCTTTTCAATGCTAGTTGCTAAGCATTAGAATTGTGAAAACTATTTTTAAATTTAAAAGCATTTTCATTATCGGCTCTTGTGAATTCATATGTACACAAGGTACCTACTGGAAGAGTGAACAGGCTTTGACACTTTTAAAGAAGCATGTTCCAAACTGGCATTCCAGAAAAACCAGGAGAACCAGAAAGGGATAATTCGAATGCTATTGTCCTGTAGTGTGAGGGGAAGCAAACAGGCCGTGGCTGAGTCACTCCGGTTACATGCTGTGCCAAGGGTTTTGCACGCACTATTTTATTTCATATGTTCACAATCAATCATTCTGTTAGGGATGGAACAGTGTGCAGTTATTCAAAGAACAGGCCTCAGAGTCATGCAGATCTGGATTTAAATCCTAGCCCCACCACCCTACCTCTGGAATCTTTGTCAAACTGTCTTCTTTAAGCTTCAGTTTCTTCATCAGTAAATAACATTTTAATCTTATGGGGTAAGTGGGTGTGTTTTAATAACTGGCCTATAGTCATCACTAAAAAATAGATCTAATTTCTTCTTCTTAACGAACTAGAATTTCAAACTGAAATATGTATTGTGGGGTACGTTATGTTCCCTTTAATTATGTTAAAGCCCTAACTTTTAGTACCCCAAAATGTGATTGTATTTGGGATAACACTTTTAAAAAGGTAATCAAGTTAAAGTGAGGCCTTTGGGGAAAGCTCTAATTCATTCTGACTGGTGACCTTGTAAGAAGTGAAAATTTCAACACACAGAGAGACACCAGGGGCACGTGTGCACACATAGAAAAGGCCACGTGAGGACAGTGATAAAGCAGCCAGCTGCAAGCCAAGGAGAGAGGACTCAGGAGAAACCAACCCTGCCAGGACCTTGAACTTGGATTTCTGTCCTCCATAACTGTGAGCAAATAAACTTCTGTTGTTTAAGCCACCCAGTCTGTGGTATTTTGTTATGGCAGGTCTAGCAAAATAATACAAAATAAAAACCTCAATTATCCATGAATTGGTACTGATATCAATTTAAATAACTATTTTTAAAATAAAGTATTTCATTATCAAACACTCCCAATGTCAAAGTTAACATGCATTATCTTGAAAAAGAAAATCTTTGCTGAATAACCAAATAGCAAATGGAATACATTTTAATAAGAAGTTTCTATAAGTAGAAAAGTAGCAAGTGAAATTTAACATGTCAGCATTTATTTATTGCATATGCGCTTATCAGGAATCTGTTGTGCATTCTTTGTTGAGCACAGGTGATAGAAAGATAAATTTAACACAGTCCCTGCTCTTAAAGAGCCCAGAGGCAAACAGTAAATCATGCAGTTTTGTAAAAATATACCAAACTGCTCAAAAAGGTGGTGAGTTATGAGTTTTCTCCTTTCCCAGAGGCATACGGGGAAGGAACTGCCGGCATCTGCACACACTGCTCTATGAAGACCTTGATCAGATGAGCTGGTCTGGTCCACAAAGGTCGACAAGAATTCGAATAAATTAATGTAGCACTAGAAATAAAACAGGAAAACAGAACCTTGTAAAAAGCTATAAAATCTGCATTTCATAGGTGTCTCTATGACCTCTCCCTACAAGTTATTTTTAAAAAGCATATTGCCTTCACTCCATGCCTTTTCCTCCCGCCCTGTCCAAGGCCCTGTGACCTCCTGTCTGGACTGCAGGAGCTGCCAGCTTCCAGCCTTGCTGCTCTGCAATCCACCCTTCACAGAACAGCCAGAGTGAACTCTGTGAGACCTAAATATAATCATGTCATCCCCTGTTAAAAAAAAATTATTAAAGAGTTTCTATTTTTAATTGGAAAAAAATGAAGGACCGTTATCTTTGCCTATAAGTCCTTGTATTACCTACTTCCTGCCTGCCCCTCCAACCTTATCCCTAGTCACTGTCTTTCATGTCGACTTCTTCATATTTTATGGCATGATCAGCTCCTGCCCATGTTAAATTTTGTGCAGGAGTTGTTCCTTCTTTACCTGGAATGCCCTTCCCCCACTCCTGACATACCCCCTACCGTCTTTGCATTTCAGTTTAAGTATAATAACCTAAAAGGGACCTCTTCGGAGAACACGATCTAACATTGCCTGCCAGGGACTATCTATCAGGTTATTTTATTGTTATCATAGCTCTTCTCACTGACTGATGTTTCTTCTATTGTTTCCTGCCCTCCCTCTCCCAGTCCCTCCAGAATGTTCATTTGCTGGGAGTCATGACCTTGCCTGTCTTGTTCATGGCTGCAATCCCAACTCCCAAAGTGCCTACACCACAGTAAGCACTTGGCAAACGTGCTTTTATATCTGTTGATATAGAATGAAGCTTCGGGAGAGTCACAAAGGTATGGCGATGAACTTTAGACTCGAGATATAAAGGACTTGCTTGCTTAAAGCGTGCTTAGTGACAACGGGAACTCTGTTCTCTGCTCACACAATTGCGGCACATTAGGTTTAAGAAAAGCACTTCTGAAAAGTGGTAGTTTTAAGAGAAAAATAACTCCTAAAAAATGATGACTACTTTTACTCAGAAAGCAGTGGATCCAAGTGGTCGCTCTTTCAGAGATGTGGCCCTTGCTGTGATCTGTGCTGCCGTTCAAAGCAAACCTTGGAACGGTGGAGGTGCCGAATTCCCCCCTTGTTTTTGCAAACAAATGCTTACTATGGACAGACCAGTGGAAGTTAAATTTCAATGCTGAATTCAGTTTTAAGAAAAGTCAATCTGAAAAGTCCCTTTGTCCTTAGGTTCTAGCTATGGTAGAAGCGTACAAAGTTTTCACTCCGTTCACAGAACTGACTAGCTTGACATATTTCTGAGTTGATCTGAATTGGACTAAGCCTAGAAGTTTAAAAAAAAAGTTACATTTTAGGCATTTTTAATTGATATTCTATGGAGAATAATTTACTAAAACTCTTAAAAACACTTATGGTAGCCTACAGAACTCTTAGGTTAACTTTGCCCTAACAATTTAATTCTACAGTTACTTATCAGAAGATAGAACTTAGAACAAAATACTGTATTTTGCCGTGTATAATGTGCACTTTTTTGCCCAAATTTTTAAGGGAAAAATAAGGAAGTACATTATGCATGGGCAGTACTAATTCTGTATCTATATAAATGTTAATTCTTTTATTTATGCTTATGCATTAAAAAGTGTAACTCCAGAAAGCAATAATGATATCCATATGCAAAATAATACCCTGGAATATGATAATCAGTTTTGTATATAAATATAAATAAATAAATAAATAGTTGAATTAAAAAATTAAAATGAAATACTTTTTCTTGAAAGTTTGGGCCAAAACATGGGAGCACATTATGCATGGCAAAATAGGATATTCCAAATACATATCAATCAGCAAGTTGGTTTTTATTCTCATGTATATTTAGAGGTTAAAAATTTGACAATGAACATGGATGGTAGTATTCCGCAAATGAGTGATTATCTGGATTGAAGGTCTTCAAAGAAAATTCATTCAGTTCAGGAATCCTTACAGATTTTACTTTTGTTGATAAAGACTATTTCATGACATCTAAAATATGTGCAGTTCTTAAAGATCATTATCATTTTTTTTCCTTTCCATCTTTAATATTGTAAAACATGGCATTTTAATTTGGCGTATATAGTTACCCTGCTGTACCCTCTTCTGTTTACTGAAGAATTATTTTGATTTAGTACATTCGTGTACACTTTTGTGGGTTTCACAAATGTTTTCGTAGCACCTGTTTCAAACATGGCACTGCACTGGGTACTGACCTGCTCACTCAGTCATCCACAACCTGTGAGACTGCCTTTGTACTAGGCCCTCTTCTGGGTACTAGGAATAGGTGAGTAAAATATGTCTTCTTCAAGCCACATGCAATCTAAAAAGAAATCTTACTTTCCTATTCATTGTTGTTTTATTTTTTTATTCAAAGAAAAATTTAAAAATTTTAGCATAATTTATCATATATAAATTTATAATACTGGAGGATTTTTGTTTAGAAATTTAATTTTTTTCTCATCATAAATACTGGAATATGGAAATTTTAATATTAGCTCTACTGTTTATACATTGGTTCATGAAGATTGAATTTCATTTTCTGAACTAAGAATAAGGCTTTTCTGTGGACGAGTGAAGGCAGCCCCAATATATAAAGGAATTGTGTTCTAATAGATGATTTCTAAGTTAGCTATCTAAATCAGAGTGCGTTGTCCTATACTGCATGTCTTGGTTTGTCTCTAGGCTACTTTCAAAGCCTACTTAACCCATAAGGAAATTAAAATACATTAGTAACAACACAGCCCTAAGTCCTGGCTCCTAGAAACAGCAAGTTATTCAGAGCAGAAGAGGAAAGAATAGAAGAAGCATGTCCTGATTTTCCTAGTCATAGGGCCTCCATTAGGTGATATTTAGAAATTTAAAAAAATTAGAGCAGGGTTTTGTAAACTTTAATGAGCATACAAACACCTGAGTGTTGTCTTAAAATATAGAGGCTACACTTCTAAGAAGCTTCCAGGTGAGGCCATAGACCACACTTGGAGTGACACCAGTCCTAAGACTTCTGTACTAGCCACCTCTCTGCCAGGACCCCATTGTTGATTGTTCTCTCCATTTACTGTGACAACCTGTCACCTCACCTCTTAAACTATTTCCTACTCCCAAACCAGCCACAAAATCCCCTCTCTACAAATGAAGCTGAGTGCAACTAGTGTGTAGGAGATAGCTACCTAATTTAAACTGTTTCATCTTGGTATGACTAATGTCACATTAACCCTAAACGCGTACATTGACTTTTTTAAAGAGGATGTGTTAAGCCAAATGGAGTTTCCAAGTAGGGGAATTTGGAATGTTGTATGAAAATAAAAAAAATAACAACTCACACAGAATGTTGAGGCAGGGATATTTCTGAGATGTGGCTTGCCAAGGAACCCTGCTTGGAGGTGTGCCTCAGGGCTCAGGGTCCCAAAGCATCCCTGCATCCTCCAGGTTCTACATGTTCTCTGATTTTGAACAGACAAGGCCTTTGAGACTCCTTATTCATTCTTGAGTTCTATTTGAAATAACTAATGTTTATTAAGCAGCTGCTTTGTACAGGCACGGTGATAAAACTACTAGATATACATAAATAAGCTCTTGGGGAACTGATGGTTTTAGTAGGGCTATATTTTACCTAGATCTTTCTTTAAAGAAAACCAAACTCTTCATCTGGCCTAGATGACTCTCCTATGGCGTATAATATACTTAGAACTTGGGGAAGTCACTATTGCTGGGACTTTTTTCTCAAACCTGTAGAAACTTCCAACTGCAACAACAGTTTTAATAATATTGCATCATTTCTGTGTGATCTTTTTTGTGTCTCCCCAGCTCCCTCTGTTTTTTATAATGCTTCTACCCTCATGGACCCCATCTCCAATGCTACTTCCCTGCCCTCTATTAAATCTGTTACTTCCTATGCCAACATCTGTATCAGTATCAAGTTCCTATAAAATTTCAAGTTCAAATTTATTTGGGTCAAAAATTGATAGCCTAATGTAGTCTATAGATATATTATTTTTATTTGACAAGTATAGTACTAACTGATGAAGAATAAGAATGAGAATGAGGAGGAGAAGGAAAATTAGGCATTGTCAAGTTTACTACCCACCACATGCCATACTATTGCCTTAAGGACAGACCTCTCTACCTGTGAGGGACTGACTAGGCTACCTACAGGTGTTTGTGCTTCCCGTCTTCTGTACTAACTCTGCTCCATGATGTAAGGGGAGAGATCATAAATTAATTCACCCATTTTGTTCACCCACTTCTCTGGTACTCTTTAAAAGCATTTCTGACAGCGTTTCAGTCTGGGGCAACTATACATGTCATGTGCATCATCTCCCAGCATGAGGTTTGAGAGTTTTTATCAAGACAAGCATAATAGAATTCTCCAGAGAAGCAGATTGGGAGATGTACAAAAGGGCGTATACATATATGGAAAGAGGTTTAGTTTCAGGAATTGGCACATTTGATTGTGGACTCTGGCAAGTCCAAGAGCTGCAGGGTGAGCCGTCAGGCTGAAGACCCAGGGAAAAGCCGATGCTGTCGTTCGAGTCTGAAGGCTGAACTCCCTCCCTTGAGAGGTTGGTCATTTGTTCTGTTAGACTTTCGAGTAGTTGGATAAGGTCACCCACGGTATGGAGGACAATCTGCTTTACACCACGTCCACCAATTTAAATGTAAATCTTATCCTAAAACTCTCTCTTATTTGAATGCACCACTTGTGCACAGTTTGCCCAATGTGCCATTTCTCCCTAGATCTCACTATCTGCGCTCATATGACTAGGAGCTCCCCAGGCGTGTGAGAGCGTGTGTGTGCAGTGCTGGGATTATGGGGGTAGAGGAAGAGAGGGAAATAGTCATTTCTGGGGACATCAATAGACATTTCTTTCTTTTATAATGAAAGAGTTTTTATTTCAGTCCCTTTTGAGAAGTCTTCACTCTAGAGATACTAGATACATGAAAAACTCTTTAAGCTCAGATTTTATTTGATAAAACCATAAAACATAATCCTTTAACTGAAACACTTATTTTTATCTTCTGTATTGAAACTCCTTCTAACAATTTCCAATTCCTTTCACGTGAAGAAATTTGTGAGACACTTGTGCTGACAAATGGATGCGCCCTTTGCTGTTCTGTATCCATTGTGTTTGTGATTTTGCCTGTTATTTAATATTTAAATTTGCATAAGGTGGAAGAAATGGACGAGCTGACATTGAAATGCAGATCAAAACTACAGACTAATTTAGTTCTGTTTAAACTGAAAATGGGAATTGACATTAAGCTCAAGAAAAGATTATCAGAGATTGTTCTTTTAATATCCTTTGCTGAGATTTTCAGAATAAGATAATTTAGGTATTAAAAAATCATTGCTTTGTGCATGTATCAGTTTATAAGAAACAGCTTATCACAAAGCTAACATTCAGTTTTTAAGTGTGGAAGAAGTTATTAGACTATGGACAAGAAAAGTCTGTATTTATGCAATTTTTTAGTAAAATAAAATGTGGGTCTATGAAATGATTAGGAAGCTTGTGCCTCATATACCAGACTGAAAGAGAGATTGTTACCCTATCAACAAGGGCCCCGTTTTGTTGTTCTGTTTTACCCTGTTCCTGAGTTCCAACAGTTTTCCTTCGCGTCATCATTGATACGTTTTTGCCCAAATAAATGAATGTTTCTGTTTTGACTAATTCAGTTGTACAAAGATCAAGTTCACATCCTTTGGAAGAAGAGGACACAAGTGGTGCAAGTAAGGTAGAAGGCCTTAAAAATCCATCAAACAAGGAGTCCAGCACATGAAGATGTGAGCACCAGTAGTACAAGCTTTAAAAAAAAGCCCTGCCTAGAAATACCTTTGTCTTTCTGCCATCCCCCACCCCACCTCTGACCCCCCTATTCTATTCAATTCTTGAGCTAAACCTCAATTGCTTGCGTGAATTGCACGTGCAATATAGAAATCAATGCTGATATCTATCGAAATGTATGGGTTCTACTGAAGTTTTATGACAACCCAAGGTACCATGAAAAAGTCACATATATATTGCCAGGAAGAAATGCACAGTTCTTTCTAAATTCATCTCCATTAATCACCTGTTGAACAGTAATGGCTTTATCTCATGTCTGCTTCCCTACTAGACTCTCATCGTCTGGCAGGCAGGAGCTGGACCTCACTCATCTTTGCTGACAGGGAACTAGAGTTAGTGCAGAGCCTGACACGGGAAGGGTGCCTCCCTGACCAGAGCTTCAACTAAAACTGGCATAGTAACTATAATGATAAATGGTTCAACAGTAAATAAACATAAGAAACAGCCTGTCACCCTCAGGCCCAGCTTTTTTGTTTAGTTTTCATTAACAACAACATGACTGAGAAATCGTCCTCTGTTTATATTGTTTGTTGGCAAAATAGCCGTTTTGACTTTAAAGGGAAGTCACTCACTGTGGTTGATGACCCATCCCTCCCACCATCCCGCCTCCCAGCACTCTATCTCATGGGGATAAAATTGGAAAACTTCAAATTGCAGTTTGCAAACAAAGTAACTGGCAGCGTTCACAGCTGTCACACACACTATGAACCCCACCTCAGGGCACGCAGAGAGCACAGTAATTCATTAAACCTGATAAGTAGGGAAGTAGAAATTAGAGCCATTTTACAAAGAATAATTACATATCTTCAAAGCATTCTTTCTTCCCATACCTTATAGCTCCGCTTTATATCAAGTCCATTAAGTATAATTATTCTTCCCTTATTAAAAATGGGTTGGAAAAATTTTCCATATTTTCTTATGGGCCGAGTGTGCTCTGACTACTGTGTTCACGCAGAAATGGAAATACTAATGTGTCTGCAATGATATGTTTTGCAGTAAAACTTGAACGCATTCCTTATAATAAGGTTTTGATTATTTTAAAGTTTTCTCAACTTAACTACCACTTCTTGAATCCCACTGTACCTTACAGAGTTTGCAGAGTGAATGTTTTGGTTTTGTCTAATCAAGCCCCTTTTTTAAAAAAGAAAAAAGAAAAGGAGCGATGAAACTCCTTGTCTATATAATATCAGGAATTTAAAAATGTGGTTAATAATAGTAGTAGTAGTAGTAATAATAGTAATAATAATAATAATAATAATAATAATAGCTTGCATATACAAAAGGCTTACCAGATGCTAGCACAGGCTTACATGCTTTACAGGTGTCAACTCACTTATTTCTCCAAATGACCTTATGAAGTAGATATTATTATTATTATCCCTCTACTACTTATGAGGAACCTTGAGGCGCAGAGAGGTTAAACGACACATCGGAAGTCACACCTAGCACGCGGCAGAGCTGGGGTGTGAGCCCAAGCAGCTTATCTCCAGCATCTGTGCTCCCACAGGAATCTCTGTGTCATAAATATCAGCCCTGTGCAGACAGGGATTGTGCCAGCTTGGCTTACCTTCGAAAAGATTGTCTTGCAAGGTGCCTGTCATATAGTTCCATACACGATTATAAAATGAACACCAAAAAAATGTAGGCACAGTGCAGCATATTCAGAAAAGTGCAAATAAGTGAGCAATTCATCGTAATTCCAACATATTGCATTTTGGTATATGCCATTTCAGTTTTTAACAAACATATAGCCACATACACACACAAAATGCAATATTGTTTTTTATTTTTGATGTGTCATTGTGTGTGCTATGACAGATGTCTCGTTTTCCCCCTTTCACCTCCGCCCACCCAACTCTCCCCTCACTTTCATAGCCATCCCCCATGTCGATGTCCACAGGTCCTTCATGTATGCTGTTTGACTGATCCTTTCTGTCAGTTCCTACCTCCCCCTTCCTCTCTTACAGCTGTCAGTTTGTTTCATGATTCCATGCCTCTGGTTCTCTTTCGCTCAGTTTATTTTATTCATTAGATGCCTCTTAAAAGTGAGATCATGTGATATTTGTCTTTCACCAACGGGCTTACTACACTTAGCATAATAGTCTCCTGTTACATCCATGTGATTACACAAGGCAGGAACACCTTTTTTCTGCTGCATAATATTCCGTTGTGTAACTGTACCACCGTTTTTTGATCCACTCATCTACTGATGGGCACTCAGGCTGTTTCCAAATCCTGATTGTTGTAAATATCACTGCTATGAACATAAAGGTGCATAAATTCTCTTGAACTAGTATTTCATGATTCTTAGGCTATATTCCCAGCAGTGGAATCATTGAGTCAAAAGGCAGTTCCATTTCTAAATCTTTGAGGGAATTCCATACAGTTTTCCACAGTGGCTGCACCAGTCTGCGTTCTCACCAACAGTGCACAAGGGTTCCCTTTTCTCCACAACCTTGCCAGCACTTGTTTGATTTACTAATGATAGCCATTTTGGGCAGTGTGAGGTGATAGTGAAAAACATAGGCAGTAAAATTTCAGATATATCACATAGTAATATTTCTGCTGATACATCTCCTAGGGCAAAGGAAATAAAAAAAAAGTGAACAAATGGGACTACATCAAATTAAAAATCTTCTGCACGGCTAAAGCAACCACCATCACAATGAAGAGGGGACCGATTGTATGGGAGAACATGTCTGCCAATGATCTATCAGTTAAGTATTTAATCTCCAAAATATATAAAGAACTCACATGACTCACCACCAGGAAGACAAATAGTCTCATTAAAAATGGGGCAAAGGGCTTGAACAGAAACTTCTCCAAAGAGGTCCTATAGATGGCCCATGGACATATGAAAAGGTGCTCAACGTCACTTGCCATCAGAGAGATGCAAAAAAATATATCATTCTTTATTGTTTCTGTAGACTTTCTTTATCCTAGACATATTTATTGTAGGATTTTCCCATGTCCTTTTAAAAGTACTTTCATGTAATAATAATTCTTTCCTTCTCTGACATTAGGTATTCTTCTATGATCAATTTTAATTTACATTTTGTAAATAAACATGTTGATGGTAAAGCCATTCTC
The DNA here is from genome assembly GCA_007922815.1 of Macrotus californicus. Lineage (NCBI taxonomy): Eukaryota > Metazoa > Chordata > Mammalia > Chiroptera > Phyllostomidae > Macrotus > Macrotus californicus. Next base: position 3,519 of record VMDR010005299.1, on the reverse strand, counting down.
TATATACATATTTAGGATTATATTGAAATATAAAGTATTCCTGTTTCTCTATCTATAACACAAAATTTATCATCTGAAATTCTAAGAGTAACATTTGAAAACAACCTGGCTCTTAGCATACATAAGAATGACTAAATTAAATTAAATGAGCATATGCATATATATGAAAATAAGTTTTGTCAGTCAGTAAGGATGTGGTAGCTTTTCACTTGTCTTTGTTTAGATGCCTTCTGTTTTTTGATTTTTTGGACCATTTTGCAGTATTCATGTTGTTTTCAATTTACAAATTGCACTGCTTTAGAAATTTCAGGAGCTGAATTTTAAAACACATGTTAAAAATATGACAGCAAACTTGCATTCAACCTACTACCACTTACTTTCAAACCTTGGCATTTCTATTCTGGAGTCAGTGGACTATTTTTGGTAACAAGAGGTATAAGAGAGCTCCAAAATAGATATGCCTTTTTGATTAAATTTTCAAATTTTCATGCTTCAACACACTGTTATATAGGGATATGGATTTTCGGGTCTTCATTTAATTTAATTAGTTGAAAATGAAAAAGTTAATTACATGTAATTATAACTTTGCTTGAATACAGGACTTCCACAATACTGACAGTGGGTAACAGCAGTTCTTTTACTAATAGGTATGCTGATTTAGTCTATTACATCCCAGGAGGGATTTGGCAGTAACGTTTTGGATATTAACCTACTTCTATAGACTACTTCTCAACCATAGCATACAAAAGGTAAGAAAATGTTTTTAAACATAAAATAAGCAAATTCTTTTCTTCTTGATTGGAATATTATTCTGTGAGTATCTCCTGATGCCCCCAAATCCCTTACATGTGATGGCTTCTATCTTTTAGAAGAAGTGATTACAAAGAACCCCTCTCAGGGATAATGGGGTGTGGATAGACTTTCTTGCTGCTGTGCGTATGATCAGGAACAAGTAAGAATCGTCTACATGGGGCTAGTGCTGGCCACACAGAAAATTTACTCCATCAATATATGAGATACTTTCAAAAGTTCAAAAATTCACTAGGTAAAACAGTTATTTGAAGTACAAAAGACATTTTTCACATTGAAACAATATGGTAAGTCAGCAAAACCAATGGCTTTTCCCTTGATCCTCACATTTTACTTGATTATTCACCTACTTGTTTTTCAATCCCATGTCACTGCTTCCCTCTTTCCTTTACTGTTTCTTCTTTCAGGTCCCTTAATTGTGGCTCCTTCCCAAGGTGGGTATCCTCTGTTCGTTCTCTCTCTCTCTCTCTCTCTCTCTCTCTCTCTCTCTCTCGGTTTCTCTTAGACATTAACCCACACCCTGGCTTGGTGTTATCTATAGTTAGTGATTTCCAAATTTTTCTTTCTTTGACCAGATCCCTCTCACAAAATTCAGTCCCTCACAATCTGCCTATTCAAGGATTGCCTACAATTTTAACCAGTCTGAGTTGACATATGAGTTCAGATTTGAGCAAATTTGGAGGGAGACTTCTAGAAAGACTTGATGTTTTAGAAGAACAGTAAAGAGGTCAGTTTGGAAGGACATAGATTGGAGCAGTAATATAGGACTGCATTATTTAGCATCTCGTGGGCTATAGATTTTATGAGGCCTTTGGGTTTTATTCTAAATATGGTACCTTTGGATTGTTGAGGCCATGGGGGTGACATGTTCTGATGTGTGAACGAAAAAGGGGTTCTATGGAAACTACTAACCTCATAGGATGATCTGATCATAAATTCCTGATTAGCAGGTCAACAGCTGATATCATGCCCCAGATGTATAAGTTCTTTAGTGAAAAGCTTATCTTTACTGTAAGCAAGCCCTGTGCATTGTTTCTGCACATCTCAGTTAATGAACACATTTTTGAAATGCCCCCTTTTGGACTCTTCACCTGGTACCTGCCCACCCTTTCAGATCCCACCTTCTAACATGTGCTGTAATCCAGTCTCCGGCTTCATGTACTCTTCCTTACATTCCTTCTTTAACCCAAAATGCGTTTTAAAAATTGCAAAACTGTTATTCTCCAGAACATTTAAGATCCTGCTCCTTGGCACATGTTATCAGTTTGGTGCAAATAAACACAAAAATTCTCTACCAGTTTGGACATTTTTTACATGGATAGGTAAGCCTTTAAAATGATCACTCTGACTTCTGGGTGAGAAATAGATAGCAGAACAGGCAAAGAGAGGAGCAGGCAGAGCAGCTTCATGGGATGCTATTTTACCCTTCCAGGCAAAAGATTAGGAATGGATAAATTCTAAGAGTCAAGGCTAACCCAGAAATACCTGTTTAAATCACAGTACGGCTGAAGTTGTTTAACTTACAATGAAAAATAAAGTACTATTTCAATAACAGTAATGAAATAAAACAGAAAAAAAACAGTGTTTCTTAATACTGATTTCTCTTCGATCCTCTGTCTCGATGCTGGTATTCGAAGGAAAGCTGGATTTACTAAACAACTTGGGGTTCAGTGGAGATTTGCAAAACATCTGTTGAGAACTTCTGGATATTTTCAAGAGATTTAGAAGGCAAAGGAAATAGTTCTACATGATATTTAAACTAACTTTAAAACTCATGACTTTCCACTGCAAGAGTGTAGGAGTTATCACTTATGATTAAAATTATCTTTATCTTTGAGATTACAATGAGGAGAGAACATGAGGGAGGAAAAAAACATGAAATGTTTTCCTGCAGTAAAGCATTGGAATAAAGCTGAAGGAGGAAGGGAATTAAAAAGGATATTGTATACACAATAAACACCAGCTAAAGGGGAAGTAACTGAACTGTGAAAGGTGGGGTAGGGGGATGGAAAACCACAGTGAGTGCTGGCCCACCTCAGCAAGAGGGATCAGTGTGAAAGGAAAAAAGAAAGATTGGATGGTAAGTGCCTTACAGCTTTGGAGATGAGAGGCAAGAACCATGCAATAAAATACATAAATGGCAAATTTATAAGTCAGGGTCTGTAATTTAGAGAAACCTTACACTGTGAATTCATGAATTAATTGTCAAGAGATTGTCCTTATTGCCTTAGAGCTAATAAAAAATAAAAAAGATCCTTTCTGAAAGTTTAGGGAACAGAAATTATTAACAACATGCTCACTTAAACTTATTTCAATGGTGTCAGGGAATTTTTCAGTCCAGAATATATTGAGATATTAACTATATATATTCTAGCAAAGGATAGTTTTGTGAGATCTATTGGCAAAACACTGTCATGTTTTAATTTATGAACATAACTTTATGAAACAGGATGTTAGAGGACACATAATTCTTCATTTTGTGTTCTTATAGAAGTAGTCCCCTTTAGGATTTATCTAAGAAATAGAAGAAGATCAAAAACTCTTAACAGTAAAATGACAACAAACTCACAACTATCAACAACTGAACCTAAAAAACAAAAACAAACTAAGCAAACAACTAGAAGAGGAACAGAATCACAGAAATGGAGATCACATGGAGGGTTATCATCAGGGGAGTGGGTGGGGAGAGAGGGTGAGAAGGTACAGGGA